>JASAOP010002606.1:0-40368 GCA_030849055.1 Crithidia thermophila | reverse complement strand
AGGTGTTGGAATACTTACGCATACAATTATAGTACTACCCTTGAAGTTGGCGTTGTTCTTGGTGTCGATCGCCTTGCCCATCGCCGTGTAATCGGCGAACTCGATGTACGCCGTGCCCTTAAGCTCTCCGGTTGCCCTGTCCTTCAGCACCGTGCAGTTCAGAATCTGTCCGCAGTCGCTGAAAAACTGCACCAGCTCCTCCGGCGTCGTCGTCGCCCCACCATCCGTTCCCTTTGGCAGGTTGCCCACAAAGATGGAGCGGCTGTCCGTGTCCTTGGAGAAGCTGTGCATGTTGTTTGCGGCCGCGGCCGCCGACGCTGAGCTTGCGCTGGACTGCTGTGTGTAGTCCATCCCCTGCTGCAGTTGCTGCTGCTGCTGAGGAATGAACGGAGCGGCGTTGAAGTTAAACGGGTTGGACGGCTGCTGCTGCTGCTGCTGCTGCTGAGGCTGCTGCTGTGGCGCTGCAGCGAAGCCTTGGCTTTGTCCGAAGTTGAACACCGGCTGTTGCTGCTGCTGAGGTTGCTGCTGCTGCTGTGGCTGCTGGGGCGGCGTTTGGTGCTGTTGTTGCTGCTGCTGCTGGTGTTGCTGGAGCTGTTGCTGCTGACGCATTTCCGCATCCTGCGCCAGCTCTGCCTCAATGCGGGCAATCTCAGCAGACAAGTCGGTGTCCATTTTCTCTTTTTAACCCTCACGTTGTGGAAAGTCTTAGAAAGATATGTTGTTTGTCTTGTCGACGGCAGAAAATATGTTTTTGTCTGTATATTAATGTGATAGCAGTGTGAACAAGCGCAGCAAAACTAACGGCCAGTGTGGTTCGGCTGGACGAGGAGTTTAGCTGGACTAGATCACAAATGAAAACGGGAATGAAGGAAAACGGTGAATGTCAGCGTACTTCGCGAGGACATGCAAAAGCAGAAAAATGTTGAGACGGAGGATGGGGTAGAGGTGAGAGAAAAGTAGTTTGGAAAAAGAGAAAATGCAAGTATTTTCTTTTTTTTGACCTCACGTCACTGCATAGTCTACGACTAGTTTTTTGTCAAACACAATGTCGCTGAATATTAATTAACGAGTGAATTGTAGAGTGAGTTGAATCACAGTCTCGCAGGACTTGGCACCTAAAGCTGCCGCGCAGCCGCAACACTTGCTGCATAAGAATTCAGTTTTCCCTTTTAAATATCTTCGAACACCTACCAGAAAAAAAAAAGAAATTATCAGCTTTTCTTTTATCTACATGGAGTAAGGACAAAATCTGAAAGAAAGAAAGAAGAAGATAGCAATCGAAAGGTATTGTGCTGCTTCGTACCTTTCCCTCACTTATGCTTTCATTTTTCAAAAGCCCTTGGCGGTCTTGAGTGCCAGCGCGTCGACCTCCGGCTCCTTCTCCGGCAGCGGCGCAGGAGGGAAGTACTGCTGAATAAACGCAATGTAAGCCGGGTCGGAGTGCACAATGGCGAAGAAGGCGCCCAGGTCGTACCCATCCGCGCCCACCTTGCGCACAGCCTTCTTCGCTTGCAGCTGCTCCCACGACAGCCCTGGAATGGCGCCGCAGATAAGCTGGTCGATCATGGCCTCGCTCACCTTCGGCTGCCCCTGCGCGTAGCTCAGGAAGGCCGTCTTCACACGCTGCGTCTGATCCTGCGTGAGACCCATATTTTTTCTTTCGTAGTGTAACGTTTAGTTTGGAAAACGAGAAAAAAAAAACGAAGTGTGGGTTCTGACGTTGTCGAGTGGGTACCAGAGAGAGAGAGATATTTATGTGAAGGAAGCGGAAGCAAGTGTTTGCGTGAACGCGCGATGTGGTGTTGCAAATTTCTATAGGTGTGTCATAGATAGGCTCAATGAAGAGACGCAAGACGAAAAGAAAGGACAAATAAAAATAATTTAAAGTGTGTTCAGACGATGGTACAGTTGACGTGATCCTTACCACACACTAACCGTTTTTCTTCTTTATAATCACCCCGGTATTTTTGGTTTTTCTGTTTGCGGCACTTGAAGCATTCTTTGTGAAGGCAGTAAAAACTGTCAGATAAGCGCTCGCAGCATGGTTTTGGTGTTTAGCGGCTTTGCGCAGCAGAACAGACGCTTACCATTTAATGACTAGATGCCAACTATAAAAAAAAAAAACCTTTAATGCAACCTTTTTTTTTTGCTATTGTTGAGATTTCTCTGTGATCACGATCGTGAAAGTAAGACTAACCCAATGGAGGCGAAGTTCAGCCGAACAAATACCATCAAAAGCAACAACAAAAAAAATAACCTCGTTCATCGGTACTCCTTCTTCGCTTTCCTCTTTTTTTTTTTCGTCCTCGCTCTAGTCCCACTTCATGTACGCCTTCATCTTGTTGTACGTCCACGCCATCACCGAATCCCTCTCTTGCACGCTGCACGCCGCCTTCGACAGGCCCGCTGGCTGGTATCGAGTGTTCATGTAGTACCCACCGTTCTTAAAGTCGTCCCGCACACAGCAGTTCACCACCGTCTGGCTGCCCTCCCACGCCGTCCGCATGATGAGCACGTAGAGGTAGTAAAGGTAGCGGAAGGTGCCGGCCAGCGGAACATCGCGGTAAAGGTTCGTGATGACGCCGCCAGGCGAGCACGCACACGCCGTGAAGCGCGGCTCGATGTTCACCTGCACCGGACCACCGCTTTTCTCGCCTCGCCCACCCGTCTCCGCTGAAGTCGCGGCTGCCGCTGCCGCTGCTGCAGCTTCTGCGTAGCCGGAACGGCGTGTTGTGGCCGGCGACTTGCGTGTGCTGCCGGGTGTCGACATGGGCTGCTGGCGCGTCAGGCGAGATGCCCGGCTCCCCTTCTGAAACTCCGGGTACGACTTCAGTGCCAGCTGCTGGGCGTGAAAAATGTTGCCCAGCTTTGTGAAGCCGTACTGCTCCAGTCCGTCGAACTTGTCCGCCACGCGGGGCGACCACACGCCACGGCCGCTGAGGTAGGTGGCGACGACGTTGCCCTTCACGCCGACGTGGGCCGAGCACGCGACGTACACGATGCGGCCATGCGCCGCCTCCACCAGCGGCAGCAGCCCTTCCGTCAGCAGATACGGCCCGAGAAAGTTTGCCGCGAGCAGCACATCGTCGCCGAAGCGGGTCACGACGTGGTGTTGCTGCATGCGCCCCGCCGCGTTCACCAAAATGTCAATCGGCACCCCGCCGTGTCGGGCCCGCTTGCAGTACTCCCGCACCGCAATAAAGTCCTCAAGGTCCAGTGCGTGGAAGCTGATCTCCTGCGCCGTTCTATCCTTGGCGTACTGCTTCACGTAGTCGGTGGCGGCGGCGGCGTGGGGGGAGTCGTGGGCGAGGAGGGTCACGTGGGCACCCATCTGAGCCAGCTGCGCCGCTGTAGCCTTCCCGATGCCGCTCGTGCCGCCCGTCACGACGACGTGCCGCCCTGTCAAATCTTTGCGCACGCGGTTGCGGCGACCGGCGGCGACGAAGCGCGAAAGGGCGAAGACGCCGATCAAGTACGCACACTGCAGCTCGAAGGGTATGGGAGGGCAGCTGGGGGCGTGGGTGACGATGTACGCGATGAGGCACCCAGCCGGGATGATGCCCATGGCGAGGCTCTCCTTGAAGATGGTGTAGGTGTGCAGTCCGTAGTGGTAGACGTGCTCGCCCTCGAACATCGAGACGTGGCGAAACATGCCGGGAAAGAGCGGCTTCTGCTTCACGTGCGAGAGCGCCCGCGGCGAGGGCCGTGCGGTGCGCAGCTTCACCGTTGCTGGTGATGCGTGCGACGTGGTTGCGGCGGTGGAGGAGGTGGAGGTGCTGATGTCGCGGACTGTTCGGACCGGCTCGTCGACGGCCGTGACCGCCCTCTCGGCTCCTCCTGAGGCGTTCTTGCCGCTACTGCCTGGCCACCACGAAAAGAGTGGCGATGTTGTGCTGCAGTGGGAGCGGCGGGAGACGAGGAGGCTGGAGACGGGTGAGGGAGAAGGAGCCGTGCCGCCGGTGCGCCGGAGATGGCCTGACGCGGCCGTCAGCACCCCGCGGCGCCAGAGCCCTCTGCACGAATGCATTGAGAAACCTAAAAAAAAAAAGATAAAGAGTTACCGAAGTGAACACTGTTGATGAGTGAAGTGGAATGCTGCAACACGTGATCTTGTTTCAGCCTTGGACACAAAACCAGAAAAAAATAAACCTAGCAACAAACAAACAAACAAAAAAAAACTGCAAATGAAAAAAACAGAGGAAGATGAGGTCAATGCAAGTAAGAAATTCAATAATAGAGCAATTGCGTTAATTTTCTTAGATGTGAAGCGGTAGAGCTCAGCTGGTTTGCGCTTTTTTCTGACAGATGTTCAACAAATTTTATTCAACAACAGCAGAAGTAAGCTGACACTGGACCACGCACCATCGGCATTCTTAGCACAGCTTCGAACATCAAAAGATGCCTTGTTGCTGGAAAACAAAAAAGCAACCAGCCTAGCACTTTCATCAAACTCTGGCCAATCGAAATTACTTGCATAGAATTATCAAAAGTTTTGGGTTTTTTTTTTAGTATTTCAATTTTGTGACTATCTTTGAAAACGAAGAAATTTTTAAAACAACCCCGCATCGCTCCCATACAGCATGCAGGACAGAGAGCATCCTGCATGGCAGCGTCACGATCACCATCAGTCGCAACGTCACAACACAGCTTTTACAACACAACGACAAGTAAAAACTATAATAACAAAAAAAAACATTTTTGATGAGAACAACGTAGTAAAGGAAAAAAGAAAAACGAGTTTTAAAGAGCTGTGAGGAGAAAGTACAAAAACAAAAGCCGCACGCGCCGGAAAAACGTTTCAAAAAAAGACATCATCGTGTCACTTCTTGTCCCCTTCCGGTTTGACGGTGTAGTACTTGGCAATCGTCTTCACCATGGCCCAGTGAATCACCTCATCCCTGCTCTTCGGGTCCTGTGCCCGCTTGCTAAGACCACTCGGCATCAACATGCACTCTGCGTAGTAGCCGCCATTCTCCACATCATCCCGCACGCAGCAGTTCACGACGGTTTGACTACCCTCATAGGCGTCCTTGATCCACAGCGAGCGCAGCGTGCGGGCAATAACGTTGTTGCCCAGAAACGGATCGCTGTTCTCCTGCTGCAGCGACGTAAAGCAAAAGCCCGGGTCGGCGCAGCACACATCCACCGGGTGCAGGTCGCTCTGCCGGTTCAACGGAATGCCCTCGTAGCGGCGGTTCGCGATGGACTGAGCGTGGTAAATGTTGCCCAGCTTTGACGCGCTGTAGCAGCGGGCCGTCACCTGAGACTCATTCGGACCCGGCAGCAGCGTCATGCGGTCACGCACGACGTTGGCTTTCGACACACCGTTGTGCGAGGCACACGTCACGTACACGACGCGGCCGCTCTTGTGCGGGGCCTTGCGCAGCGACGGCAGCAGCGCCTCCGTGAAGTGGAAGGGTCCGAGGAAGTTCACACCAATGTGCTCCTCAAACTTTTGCTTTGTGACACCAGGCTCCTCCTTCCAGACACCGGCGCAGTTCACGAGGAGGTCCACGCGGTCGTGCACGAGGGCTTTAATGCGTGCGGCGGCCGCCATCACATCCAGCTGGTCCATGTAGTCCATCGCAATGAAGGTCACGCGCTTTTCCAGCGGCTCGCACGCGGTGCCGGGCTTCGTCTCCGTCGCGGATGGCGCAGGAATCGATTTGCAGTTCTGCATAAAAAACTCCATCGTCTCCTTCTCCTTCCCAGCCGGTGCGGCAATGATCACGTTGGCGCCCATGTCCAGCAGCTGCATGGCGGTGTAAAGCCCAATGCCGCTGGTTCCTCCCGTCACCACGCACACGTACCCCGTCAAATCCTTCGTGACGGTGTTGGAGCGTCCATGCACGCTGAGCCGCTGCGCCACGACGCTGGCTGTGGCGTAGAGGCCAGCCTGCAGCGGGGTGAGAAAAGCTGACATGGCGTAGTAGCCGGCGTAGAGCACGAGGGGCAGCCACATGCGGCGACTGTGCAGCAGCAGGTAGCCCATGTGGCTGCTGGTCGAGTAGGACGGCACGTCGTCCGCACCGCCCACGTACGCCGAGGCCTCTGCTTTATCGTCGCTAAATTTGTGAATGGGGCCGCCGCTGCCCGCGTTGGTCGCGTTCCACGAGGCTGGTTTTGACGACTTCGCCTTGGAGGCTGGCGGCGTGGTGCCGGCGGTGGAGGAGACGGGCGAGGCGGCGGTGGCGCCGGGTTTCGCGGTGGACTGCCCGCGACGGGCAAAGAGGTGATGGGACGCGGAGACGGCTGCTGCGGGGAGGCCGCGTTGCTGCGCGACGGCAGTGCACGCACGGAATCCGAGGCGATGCATGAGGTAGACAGGCAACTGACAATTTTTCCTTTCTTACGGAAAAAAAAACTATGCTGTGTTGTGGGAATAAATAGATTAAGAAAGAGAGAGAGAGAGTGAAAGGAAGAGTGTATTGGTTGAAGAAAGTTATTGCGTTGCTGAGTACAGTTTCACGACAAAACTGTAGGAGGGCAGGATGTCATTTTTTTTTTTTTTAGTGTAACGGTTTTCATTCGCAAAACTTTAGCGCGGCAGAGAATCGGAGTGAGAAAGAAGCAACTAAACCCTCAAAAAAAAAAAAAAACACCTTTGCTACAAGCATTTAAAGTACAGCCAAAAGCATCAATCTCCAGCCTTGCATTCTGCCACTGCAGTATCTTTTTTTCTGATTTTTAGTGATATCTGTGAAATCATCCAAATGCTCATTGATACAAACAACTACTCAAAATCGGAAAAAACAATAAGTTAACTACAACCCGCCTTAATTCAACTTACTAGCAGTTAAACAGTACTTCACAACCATAGTGCTTCTCTCCCATCTCAGCTCTACAATCCATCCCTTCCCTTTAATCATCGTCGTACTCTGGCCGCGGTGCCAGCTCCCACTCGGGACGTCGCTGCACCGACTTCACATTTTGATTTTTGGCCGTGCCGTTGTAGTCGCCGATCTTCTTGGCCACGTTCTCCTTCGTCACACCGGGCTGCTCCAGCCACTCTGTCAAGTAGTCGTCACGCGCCTTCGCCATCGTGTCGCGCTGGTCCTCGTGCGAGTACTCGGCCCAGTACTTGCGCTGACGGGGGTCGAAGTACTGCGGCTTCTTCTCTTCCAGGTTCACGTACGCGGCCTTCATGCGTTTCTGATAGGGCATCTCCTGGTGGCGCATCGAGTTCTTCTCCACCGGCACACCCGCGCGGAGATCGTAGCGCGACTTCTCCTCGTAGGACATGTACATGCGGTTCTTCTTGTACCACTCACTGTGGCCCTCCTCGCCCGGCTCCGGCCCCCACTCCTCCGGCCAGCCGAACTCTGGCGGCGGCGTCAGGCCCTCCTTGTCTTTCTTCCAGTCGTGCAGGTGGTGCAGCTTCTCCGTCTCCGTCATTTGCTTCTTCGGCTCCATCGACTTGACCGTGGCGCTCTTCATTTGATCTTCGTAGGAGGCGTAGCGAGGGGCCGGGTCGTGCTTTGGATACATGTCCTCAAAGAAGCGGTAACCACCACCGCCGCTGCTCGTGCTGCTGCTCGCACCGAGGCGGCACACGGCGGTGCAACGAAAGGCTGCTGCGGCGGCGGCACACACTCGCGTTGTCGGTCGCATTGACTTAGAAGTGCAGAAAAAAAAAGAGAGAGAAAAAAAGAAGAGAAAGAGAAAATAATATGAGGTAGCTTCTTTGGGTGTGTATTACACTGTCAACGAGTACGTTGCGTGAGTTTTCGACAGACTTTCAAGGCGATTCGAATTTGCGTGCCAATGAGATGGCGACGAAAACGTTCACTGAATGCATTTGGAAAGGAAGGAAAGAGAAAGAAAGATTTTTGTGTGAGCGTGCGACGGCGCAATAATCAAAAAGACATATGCGTTTTTCTTTTTTTGTGGTTTCAGAAGAAAAACCTTGCAAAATGCACGTACACGAGCAAAAAAAAGTCCAGAAAAAAACGAGAGAGATACGGACAGGGAACTTCAGCACTGCAACTTCTTGCCGCTAATTTTGGATGTTCTTCGTTCCGTCTCTATTCCACTCCGTCGATGCAATGCGAACAAAAAGCAAACGTTTCTTCTCAATTTCGTCCTTTATTTTCACTTCAGCTTCTTTCTTTGTTAGACAGAAAAAAGAAAAACATCATAGGGGGACACTTAAGCACCCCTTGACCAATAACGGTGACAAGCATTAACCTAAAAAAACGATAAAAAATTAAAAAGGCATCAAGAACGACAACAACGTGAGAGCAGTCCCTCAACACTTTCTGGATAACAAATAGGCACTAACAAAAGTATCAGCATTTAGTATTAAGTTTTCAGTTTACTACAAGCTCCTTGTTTCAAAGACTCACAAAGAACAATTGAAACAATTCCATTTTTTTATAATCACAACAAGGGCATTTCGATATACTAAAACTTCTCCGGCAGCACACGGCTCAAGAAATTGGTCAGGTCGTTGATCTCCTGCGGCACTGCGGAGTGCTGCATGTTGTACTCTTTGAACTCCACCGTCGCCACCCCTTCCTTCTCCATCAGCGTCTTCGACTCCCGGGCTGCCGCAATCGGCACGACAGGGTCGCTGCGACCGTGAAACATCGTGATCGGCGTCGCCTTGTTCACAATGCGCGGGAGCACATCAGCGGCGGCGGCCAGGTAGCCCGACATGCACGCAATACCCGCCGGCGCGATGTGCGCCGTGAGCCCGGTGCTGAGAGCGACTGCGGCGCCCTGCGAGAACCCGCCGTAGACAACCCGGTGCGGTGGGATGCTGTACTTCTTCGTCGCGACGTGGGCCAGGCTGCGGACGTAGTCGCACGACTGCCGAATCGCCGTGGCGTCCTGCTTGCCAGAGAGGAGGCCCTCGCCGATCATGCCCATGATGTCGTACCAGGCCGGCATCGCCATCCCACCGTTCACGGTGACGGGCCGATTCGGCGCAGACGGGAGGAGGAAGAGCAGGTAGGGCAGACGGCGCGACAGCTCGTGGCCGACGTCCTCCCAGCCGTACGCGGAGTCGCCCAGGCCGTGGCTGAGGGTGACGACGCCCGTCGGGTTCTTCTTGTTGCCCATCTCCAGCAGCGCGCCATAGCGGAGACCGTGCGTGATGGGGGTGGAGTCCCGCACGGCCTGCAGCTTCTTCTGGAGGTCGCCGGGCTCGATGCAGTCGCCGAAGTCGGTGACGGCGTAGAGGGCCCGCAGCTCCTCCTTAATTTGGGTGTTGGACATTCCGTCGATGGGCGCCGACATGGTCACAGGCAGCGGTGACAAAAGTTTGACGTTTGTAGTGGTAGTAGTGGTAGTGGTGGTGGTGATGGTGCAGTCGGAGCTGTTCGAAATGTGTGGGAGAGTGGGTGCCATTGATGCCGCGACGGTGTTCGCGCAATTCGGAGAAGCGGAGGAAGGCGCACCAGTGGGTGGGGTAGGAGAAGGTGGCGCGGCAGGACAGGTGGCGGCGGTTCACGGGTGTGTGGCATTATCGTCGCTTACAATGTCCTTGCGGCCGGTGTAGGGGCCGATGAAAATAGCGATGGTGGACGCCACGATGAGCAGTGCCAGGGACTTGAGAAGCGGCGCGGCAGAAGTCTCCGTCACGTCAGGCGAAGGCATCTGACTCATATCAGGCGCCATTTTTACTTTCTGTCAAGGAGTAGTTTTTTTTTTTTTTTTTGGCTTAGTGAAAACAGCTGATGTTGGCAAAAAGGGCTTACAAAAAAAAAAAAAAAAGATAGCAACACAATTGGCACCAGACTACAGAGTTAACGACCACGGGTACGCCGGAAGGAGTAAGCAGTGGAAAAAAAAAAAAAAGGAAGGCGATGCATAGCAAGGGGGTGCAAAAAAGAGGGTAGAGTGGACAACAATAAAACGAAAGAGGAGAAAAGAAGAAGGCACAGCGGTACACATACACAAATGAAGAGCCCACCACGTACCCGCATACGTGGCCAAGTTAACGTTGCCGTTCTTCTTCCTTTGCGTTGCGCTGTTCTTTATTGAGCACCACCACGATCGCCGCCACTGCTTGTCTATCTTCCAGCTGCTCAACTCATAACTACGCAGCTTGAATTGCAAAATAAAAATTACTCCGAGCTTTTTCGCACCCAATTAAGCTTTTCTTTTTTTTAAAAGAGAAAAAAGAAAGAGAGGATTCTTTTTCTCCTTCACTTCTTCGTGTTGAGTTTTGTTGCAAGAGAAAAAGAGACACAAACGAAAAGCGTAATGAAGAAGAACACACCAAAACCTTAAGAGCTGACAAATTATGAAGACGCGTGCGTGTGTGTGTGCATGCGGACAAAATAAAAAAAAAGAGAAGGATTTTCTTCTGACTTTCAAGGCACAACGATTGCGGATGTCAACAAATTGTGAAAAAGATACCAATAGAGAAAAACATGCCACAGACAAGAAGAGTAGCCAAATACAAGCACAAATTTTTTTTTTCAGCAGGAGTGCCTTGCGAAAAGTGCGCAACTCATCTTCGACCACACCAAAGATCATGCTGCTGTTTCAATACCTTTTATTTTCTTTTAAAACTTCACTGCTGCTTCTTGGCCACAGCGGGAGCAGCGGTGGGCGCCGTAGCAGAAGGTGCTGCCGCCGCCACCGCCGTAGCGCTGCTCTTGCGCCGTGCCTGCAGCCACGCTACACCGTACAGGAGCCCGTAGAGGCAGCCGACGTACACGACAGGAAAGCCATAGCGGTTGTAAAAGCTGGTGCGACGTGCCTGGTGCGCCATCGAGGCGTGGCGCGCGGCCTGCTCGCAGTACGCCCCCGTGACCCCGCTCAGCCGCGCGTCCATCGTCGTCACCGTCGACGTCGTTGCGTCCCACAGGGCGACGCGGATGGACAGCTGCACGCGTGCCGAGTCCGCCGCATCGCGGGCGCGGGTGAGGTGCTCCACAACGCGGAGGCGTCCCACGTGCACGTCGCCCTCCGTCCCCACCACACCGGTCTCCGCCCCCGGCAGCACAATGTACTCTGTCCACACATCCCCTTCCGAGGTGAGCGTGGTGGTGTGCGGCGTGGGCGCGTCGTCGACTCGCGCCGCGGCAGGCTTTTTCTCCACTTCGTCGTGCGCGCGTGTGGTGCGACGGCGGCGGCTCCCGCCGTGGTGGCTGCCTGCCGCCCCACCAGCCGCAGCCCCGCTCTTCTCCGCGGCCGCCGCGGGCTCGACGCGATAGTTAAAGAAGAAATCTTCACCGCCGTCCCGCATGAAGTAGCAGCGCCCGTGTGGTGTGGAGGCGCTCCCACCTGCACTGCCGTACTCCTCGCACGAGATGCCGTGGAAGGACAGGGAAGGCTGTCCGAAGAGCTGACGACGCTGCGCACGCAGCAGGACGCTGTCGGGCTCCGCCGCCCCACCCTTCTCCTCCTCCGCCGCCAACTCCGCGGCACCGTAGGCGTGCTCGCCTTCTTCGTTGTCCGCTCCCGTCATGGCCCCCACACGGAAGTAGGAGGAGGTTGGCGGGGGCAGGGCAAAGAGCAGCGCCGCCGCATTTTCCAGCGGCTGCCCTTCCACCCACACCTCGCGCATCGCCGTCCACGTCGCGTGGGTGGCGTCCTCAGCAGCATCTGCGAGTTGCGTCGATACGGCGGAGGCGTTGGCGGCACTGGTGGCGGTGCCCCGCAGGGACAAGGTCCACTGCGATTTTTCGGCATTGAAAAGATCCACCGGACTGGCGTGAAAGACGACGATCGGACTTTGCGGCGAGGTGGCGACAGCGCCCGTGACAGCACAGACGGCAAGGAGAAGCACAGCGCAACACAGCAGCCGCACCATGGTCGAGGAGGCAGAGTTGACCGAGCGCATCTTTCTTTGTTGTTGTTATGGTTGTTGGAGGGAAAGATAGAGAAAAGGAGAAAAAAGTCTAGTTGCTCGGTAACTCTTTGATCCTATTTGCTAAAGATTAGTTTGACTTCTTAATCTACGTCGACCTCTCAAGGTCGGTCAAGTTAAGGAGAAGAAAAAATGCTTTTTTTTATTAGAATGTTTATTTGTGTATAATGTGCGTGATTGCATAGGAAGAAGAGAAAAGAGGGTGTTGAGTACAGCTGCAAAAAAGTTTGTAAAAAAAAAAAAAGCTGCGCGCATGCTCGATTGCGCGTGCGCTGCTCGGCGTTTTTTTCCTTCTTTTTTAAGGCAATCAAAGCATTTGCAAGCTGTCAACTTAATCCTAGACACACATCTTCTTATTTTTTTCTAAACTCAGAGGGATGCACCTCTCGCAACAATGACGGCGACACGAAACCTGAGGTTTGTGAGACAACACTGTCTTTTAAAGGTGTGCTTTCGTTTAGCATTGAGAGCCAGTGTAGTCTTTTTTTTTTTTTTTCGTTGCTGACAAAGTTCTTTCGTCCGTTTTCCATTGCGTACTTTTTGTTGTTATTGCCGATAGTAGTGCGTGGGGGAAAAAGATGCAAAGAGTCGTAGTGTAATCAAAACAATACAAAATGTCTTTCGACACTCACACTTATATGTGTAGCAAGAACTAACAATGTTTGTAGTCTACATAAAATCTACATTTGCCTGTGAGCCATGTAAACAGGTCAAAGAAAGGGGTTGAAAAAAAAAAAGGGACGTCAAACTTACTCAAGAAAGAAGCCTGCTTCCCAACATTCATGCGAAAAAAAAACCGTTAAGTCTCATTCAATTACAGATTGTCCTCTACTCGAAGAGAGTAAAAAGGCATCAAGCAATTTACGTTGATGAGACGTACAGACAGAGAAAAAGGCACTTCGTTTAAAAAAATTTTTTTAACAGTCACCTAAAATACAAAGCTCTAAATCAAACAGACAGTGGAAAACAAAAAAGCTGTTTTTTTTTTTGACAAAACAAACGCAATGTAAAAAAAAAATAAGAGGAAAATAACCGGTACAGTAACAACTCAACATAGGTAGATAAAAGCGCATCTAAAAAAAAAAAAAGCAAACATGCGCGAAAAAGCTACTCTCGCCAAAATAAGCAAGACAAGACAAATGAAAGAGAGCTTCTTGTATGTGGTTCAAATACCACTACGGATCAACATATCTCCAATGCAAAGTCACTCATAGCAGCAACACCAGTACTCCATAGAAGAGCTGCTTAGCGCTGATCATACGGCAAGGCAGGCGTCAGCATCTCGTGTGCGTACGCATCCTCGTCGTACATCGGTTCCTCATCATAGATGCCTTCCTCCACACGCGGCGTGCTGTTCGGCCGCGACGAACCCTCCATGTAGTCGTCGTACTCCTCCTCCGCCTCCTCCCCCTGCACGTCATCCGAGTCAGATGGCGGGTGCACTGCGTAGTAGTCGTCTGGATCGAAGTGCTCCTCATGGGCCGGCGCATCGTGTGAGGCCGCAGACGTGCTGTTGGCAGCCGCACCAGCACCGTAGTGTCCATCGTGCGCCGCGAGCCCGGCGCTGCTGTGCTGCGAGGACGCCGCATTTGCCGATCGTGGGCGGTCCGCCAGCAGCGGGTACGCCGCGCCACGGTTACACACCGACTTCATCATCTCAAAATCCTCGCCGTAGGTCTCCGTCAGCACGGCGCACAGCTCCTCTTCGTGCCCCTCGTAGTCGCGCAGCATCTCCTCCAGCTCCGGCCGCTCCGCCTCCGGCTGATACTCGATGAAGCGGACGATGGTGCGGTAGGTGCGGTCGGCGTCGTCGGCCGTGGTCGCCCGGCGGCCCTGCAGACGTGGCAGCGAGGGCAGCAGCTCCGTCCCCTCCAAGGTGTGGAGAAGACGGTTGGGGCTCGCGGCGGAGCGCTGACGGACGCGGTCGGCGATGGGGGTGTTCATCTCCAGCGGGTCGTCCTCCGCCTGCCGCGGGTTGCTGCGGCTGCTGTAGCGCACCACCGCTGGGGCAGGGACGAGCGCCAGGGCCTGACTGCCGGCCGCTGGACGGTACGCTGACGCCGACGGCTTCACCTGCGGCTGCGACGCACGCCGCTCCTCCACCTTGCGCTGACTGTAGACGTGGTCGTGTCGCTCCACCGAGGGGCGGAGGGTGCTGCTTTGATTTAGTGCGCTGATGTTCTGCACACGACTGGTGCTGTTGTTGTTGTTCGTAGTAGTGGTATTGTTGTTGTTGTTGTTGTTCGTAGGAGTACTGGCGCTGCCTCGACGTGCCAGGGCGGCAACGGGGCTCACAAAGACAGGGACAATCATTCCACGCTGGCTGGGGTGCGGACTGGCAATGCTTTTCACCGACGACGCAGGACGGTGCGAGCTGACGTCGCTGGCACTGTAGGGCTGCTGCGACAACGGATCCGCTCGCATACGCGGAGGAGCGGAAGGAGCAGAAGGCACAGACGACTGCTGCTGCTGCTGCGACAGTTGTTGTTTGTGCTGCGAGGGCGGGTGAGAAGAAGCGGCAGACCGCGACGGCTGGCTGCTGAAGTGCGACACCGAAGATTGCTTGCTACCTGCTGGGTGACGACTTGCGTTGACAACGGCTGCGGCGGCGTGCTGCAGGCGCGGCGGCTGTGGCGGCTCTCTGTCCTCTGGAGTGCGGCTGTGGCGGGTGCTGGACATGGGAATCGACTCCACCTCCGACGCTGCCTCATACAGCGCCTTCTCAACATTCTTACCATTCGCAGAAACGGCAGCAGCAGCCGCAACACCGTCAACAGCCGACGCTGCCTCCATATCTTCTTCATCTTGCTCTTCTTCTGCCTCGTCGGTGTAGTGAGGTACCTCCTCCTCCTGCTGGTAGTGGTGGTGATCGTACTGCTCCGTCGGCTTCACACGATTCAAGCACGGGGAGCTGGACCCACTGGAGCTGGCAGAGTCGGAGGGGACCACAAACGCCGCCGTGGGACCTCGCGGAGTTGTGTGGCCCGATTCCACCGCACTGACCGTCCGCGTTGGCGGTGCCTCGTCTGCGCGAGCGTACGTGGACGCCACACTCGCCGGCTTCGACGCTGCTACGACTGCTGCTTCTGCTGCTGGTGGTCGCGGAGCGTTTCTCGTTTTGTGTGAGCGGTGGGACCGCACACTGGAGGCGTGCGAGGACGGCACAACCGCAAAAGAGTGGTGCCGGCTGCCACGTCGCACACTTGACGAGGCAACAGAAGACGGCACCGTCGCTCTCACCGTGGCGTCCGCGGTGTCTGGCTGCGGTGCCTGGTAGACAACGAGCTGCGAGGTGCGGCGCTGGTCGTCGGGGATGCTGTGGAACTCGCCACCGCGCGGGACCTCCACCCGACCGGGGGAGTGAGCGCGGACGGTGGTGCTGCGCTCCTGATCGGCGCGTCGGGTCGGGAGGCGCAGGACGGTGCTGTGCCGCGACGGCGTCCGCTTCGGCGGCAGCGGCAGCGCGCGGCCAGTGACGGTGTAGAACTGGTGCGAGCCGGACATGATACAGATAGAGATAAATGGCAACTTTTCTCGTTTCTTTTTTTTTGTTTTCGCAACTTTTGCAAAAAAGGGTGCGATCAAGAAGAAAATGGTGCGGACTTCCTCAAAGGAGCTGAGCTTGATATTTGCAATGGCATTCAAGCAAAAGGGGAGTAAGAGTTGAATAGTTAACGAGCATTGAGACCGTTTTATGGAGATTTCCAAAAGAGCTAGCGGATAGCTCCAGCTTTTCCGCCAAGAAAACATGTTCTCTTTTCTGATCTCCTCTCTGCAAAGCTTCATTTGCTTCAACAACAACAACATTTGCAGATGAAACAAGACGTTAGTATATCTTCGATAAAACGCGCTTGAAATTCACAACGCACCTCAAGTAACGTGAAGAAAAAAGAGAAAGAACGGAACGAGCCATGGTGGCTGGCACTCTTAACCCAGCGCTTTTTTTTTTTTGAAGAAATAGAACTATAAGAGCTGAAGAAAAAGCAAGGATGTCAATAATGTGTATGAAAGAAAAAAAAATCGAAGCTGGAAAAAGTAAAGTAGTAGAAAAACAACATTGAAGAATACAGAAGTACACTACCAGAACCCCAAAACAAAAGAGTTTTTTTTCTCACTTTCTAAAACAAGAGAGAAGAAAAAAGCGCGTCACGAGAATCAACTGCACTCCGCAAATCAGTACAACAAATACCCATCAATGTCCACTCAAATGTTTGAGTACGCGCTTCATATACACGGAGCTCCAGTACAGCTCCTCTGTGAACCACCGCGTGTCTGTGGTATTCTGCGCCGCCGCCAACACAGCTTCCGTATCGTCTGCAACCGCACCACCATCACAACTCGGCGCACCTGTAGTGTTACTTAGCGACGTGCACGGCGACGTGGCCATCTGCGGACGCTTCACGCTCACCGGCGCACTGTCCGTCATGGAAGTGCGTACTGCCGCTGCTGCTGCCGCTGGCGCGCCTGTATCACGGGCGGTATCGTGGTGTACACCTTCCGGATGCTGCCCTGACGGAGGGGCGCGGCGGAGAGACGTGCGCAATTCTTCGACAAAGAGACTCGTGACAAGGTGCCGGGAGGGCTCGAGGGCGGCGCGGGCGCAGACACGACGCCACAGAAGCCGCAGTGACGGCAGCGCGTCCGTCATGGATTCGTAAACGGCGTCGGCGGTGTGCGGTGAAGGTGTGAAGGACAGTGACGTGGGAGAGGGCGCGGCAGTGTTATTTTGATGATGATGATGATGATGATGATGATGATGTACTGCAGCAGCCTCTTCGTCTTCCTCTTTGTGTTCTTCACTGTACAGGTCTACACGATTGTTGTTTGCGTTGCCTCTTTGATTGGGGCGTCTGCTGTTCCCTTCCCGCGCCATCTCCTCATCACTCTCCGTCGTCTCCGGCGTTTGGAAAGACGAAAAGCTGGCAGTGAGCGACTCCGAAGCGTCCGGCAGCACCAGACCAATCTCTTCTTCTTCCTCTTCCTCCTCCTCCTCGTTGCCGCCGTGCTCGCTACCACTGTTATCGTCTGCGTTGAACGCGTCTCTTCTTTTTTGGATAACGGATGTCCCCATCGACTCTCGTGACGGGCGAGTGGCTGCTTCTGTGGGTGCCACCACACCTTCGTTCTTTCTCAGCCCGCTGCTGATCGCAATCGCCGTCGCCTGCCACGCCCGCAGCCTCATCTCTAGCTGTTGGTTGGCATCCTCGATAGCGTGCACGAGACGTCGCCACACGAGCTGACGTAGACGGCGCTGCACCGCCTCCAGAAGAGTCTCCAACAAATCCACGGCCGCCACCGCCGCACACGCGCCATCACCACGCTGAGCGACTCTGACAAGACCATCGGCGTCGTCTTCTCGAGTTGCTGCCTCGTCCACGTGTACGAGGCCCTCGAGCTGGCGCAGCGTGCTGCACGTGTGTGCGAGAAGACTGCAGAGTGTTTGGAGGAGGCGCACCTGTGAGGCGCGGGACGGCGCCGCGGCTGGCACGACGCTGCAGCGGTACAACACCAGCAGCGCCTCCTCCATCGACGTGGTCGCGGACAAGGGTGGATGGGCCGCTGCGTCAGCGGCAGTGGAAGACGTGTACGAGGTCAGTAGACAATAAAAGCGCTGTCGTTCACTGCCGCCGTCGCTACGCTCACGATGGCTGCTCTTTTGTGTCTCGCTGCTGCGTGGTAGGCGGCTGGCAGGGTGATCGAGAGGAGTGCGTGTGTGTCCGGCCAGTGCCGCGAGGGCCTGCAGCGCCTTCACGTGCATCGGCGGCGGGTCTGCCTGCTGCGATCTACCCTCCTCGCTATCCTCTGCAGCGGCTCTCCTCGTCTCCTTCTCTTTTCGCGATGGCCGCATGTGTGGGATGGCGGAGGGAAGGACGTGATCGCCGCTCCACAGCACATCACCAAAGAAGGTGGTGAAGGCCGCCACCTCGCGTCGCTCGTCCTCCATGGATGGCGCAAACGTCAGCAGCGACGATGGCATCTGCGACCCCGCTGCCGCAGCGGCTGTGCAGCCTTCGCGGGCCTTTCGCAGGTGCGCGCGCAGGAGGCACCACATCTCCTCCACGAGGTGGTGCGCGTGCAGCAGGTAGCGCACATCTTGGCGGACGGCGAGGAGGCAAAAGGCGAGGTACGCTGGCGAGACCGTCGCGTTAAACCACACATACGGCGACGGCACAGCTGCAGTTTTGGCACCGGTTTCTTTTATGAATTGCTCAGTCTTATCGCCCCCTTGCGCGGGATGATGCTTGGCTTGTCTGTGTCTCTGATGCTCCGCTTTGCCAGTGACGCATATATTCGCATGCGGTTCTGCCTCGGCGGTAGCCACAGGTGCACCGGCTTCTGCCTCCTCCACGCATTGCGCCAAGGCCAGCACAAGAGACGGCTTCCACAGGGCATGCGTGAGGAGAAGCTGAGAAGGTGTCTGCGAGTCTGTCACACTGGCACAGCTCCCGTCGCTGTCTTGTAGAGGACACAGCAACAGCGCACGCCGCAGCTGGGCCATCTCGTCCGCGTACGTCTGCCACGCAGCCCGCGTCTCGTCCGGCAGCGGCCGCCGCAGAAGTGCGGAGTGACGTGTCGGCTGACGTGAGGGCGACCACGCGTGCGGCAACGAGGGAGAATGCTTCCGCAACCTCGCCGGCTTCGTCGTCTCGTCGGCCTGCTTATTACCTTCACCAGTGACGCCCGCTGCACTGTTCGTACGAAGACTCGCACTGGAGCACAAATGCGCGTGCGACGGTGCCAGACTACGCATCTCCTTGTCCAACGTTGACAGGGTGGTGGACATGCCACGGAGAGCCAAGTAGTCCCGCAGCACGGCAGAGATGCGCAGGTCTCGCGCAGCTTCCGACGTCAACACGTAACCGGGAGCGAAAGAGGGTGGCAGTGAGGAAGGCGAGGCCGATCTCCGCTCCGCAGTGCCGCTCACCTCAGCACCTTTCAGCGCCGTCATGAGGTCATCGACTCTCCTGCCAGCACCTGAGCGTGCACCAGAGGCGCCGTTGGGGCTGCGGTGACAAACCGAATCAATCGCCAACGACCGGGTGTACTGCGCAAGCGGAAAGCATGGTTGACAATGCGCCGCTGCGTTTGTTGTTGTCACATTGTCAGGGGTCCCGGCTTCCGAGGGGGCGGAGGGCACTGAGGAAAGCGCAGTGGTGACAAGGGACGCCGATCCGCTGTAGAAGCGCACCGTCACGTCAGTGGCGTGCTGCGGGCGCCGCGTCAGCCCAATCGCGAAGTACAAGCTGCCGTCCTCGTAGTTCGGGTCCATGCTCTGCGTGCTCACAATGCGCTGATTCACCGTAAAACACAGCGTGTGCTGCATCAGGTCCACGAGGCAGCCGACGTAGTCGCCCTCGCTGATTCGGTTGTTCGCACCCACGCAGCCCTCCGCAGGAACAATGACCTCGTCCTGATCGTCACCGCCGTGCTTCATCACGTGGCGCTGCGTCACGTAGAAGCCGATGCTGTTGTTCGCCTCTCCCGGCAGACTGTGCCAGGGAAGGTGGCGCTGACACACCCCAACCACCAACGGCGGTACAGGGCGGCGTGCCGGCGGTGCATGGCCTGCGGTCGCCCCCGGCTTGGCGGCAGCGGCAGCATCACTCGCCGAAGCGTCTCCTCGAGCCGATTTGCTGTCGGCAGCGTCTGTAGTTTCCGCAGCAGGAGCTGCCGGTCCCACCACACACTCCATCAGCAGCACCCCACTCTGCGCCGTGATGGGGATGTCGCTCTTGACGTGAAAGCAGTCGGACGCGCCGGAGGCGCGACGCTGCAGCTGCTGCTCGATCTCCTTGTAGGACAGCGCCTGCCGTGGGGCGAGGTGGAGCACACACCCACGCGCGCCGAAGCCACCGCGTGGAGAAGCGCTGCGATGGCGAGGGACGCGGTGGTGGTGATGATCGGCCTTGCTTGGCAGATGGGGTGCAGCTTTCGGCGCTGCTGCTGGTGCGGGCGGTGTTGTGCTGGTGGTGATGGCCGCCTCGGACGTGGACGGCCGCCGTGTTGTTGCTGGACTGTGAAGGGGGAGATTGGACAGCAGCTGCTGAGACACGATGGGGGCTGTGGCGGTGCCGCCGTTGGGCGAGCCGACAGTGGGTCGCAGTTCAGACGCGAGGGCGCCGATGTTCATCGACGACGGCGTCGTACACTTCCACCCGGTGTAGAACATAGCTCTGAAGAGAAAATATTGAAAAAAAAAAAAGCAGATAAAAGAGACAGGAGTAGTGACTTGCGATTCGTGACACTTTGATTGTGGTCGCTAAAAACGACTTTGCCTCTAAAAAAAAAAAAAGCGTACTTGTACTGCAGTCTGAGGTACAAGAGTGAATTCAAAACCAATAAAAATAGATGTATTTGCGGCCCGTCGCAAAGGGCACGTAAAAAAAAAAGGTAAAACTTAAAAGCAGAGTTCGTTTTCGAACAACAGCAAAAAGAGGTAAGAGTAGCAGTTTTGATATGGATTTTTTATTTGGAATGCACTGTGGATAAGTGTGCTGCAAACGTGTTTGCGGTTGTCGAAGATACGAAACAAAACAATGAGGAAAGAGATAGATGAGAAGAAAAAAGGAAGTCATTGAAAGAAAAAAAATACTTCAACAAACAAAGATTTCCCTTTCGAGGAGCATTCTTTGTCTTAAGAGAAAACAATGATAACATTAGGACACCAAGTACGTCGGCCAGATTCTGTGTAACAAAAACAAAAGAGCGCTACCTCATTGAACGCCAGAAAGACTATTCTTGTGTATGACGCCGGAAGTAAAGCTAGGCACCAATCAGAAGAATCGATGTAGATTGCGGACCCCAAAGCACTTTTTTAACAAGGCTGCTACTCGGATACGTATGTATTACTCCCGACACTCAACCGCACAGTAGTACGAAATGCACAAGCGCAAAGAAGGAGCTCCAATGCAATCATCAGTCGAGCTCAATTATTGATCTCCTTTTACGTTTTTTTTTTTTAAACTGCTGTGGAGTTTAGATTTCTTAGTGTTTAGAAACATGACTAAAAAACATTGAAGAAAAACAATTAAGAAAGGCCAAAAACATTTTAGGAAACGTAAAAAGTTAGTTAAGAGACACGTACAACACGACAACCAGGAGATAAATGTGAATCGCAAAAAAAAAAGTTCAACTTGGCGCTTGCCGTAACGATGACACCTACAAAAAGTGTGAGAAAACAAAAATTGGCAAAAATGCCAAACAACTTAGCTCTGAACAAAGTAAAGAAAAAACAAAAAGCTTGCCGTACACTGAAACTTACAGAAGGAAAAAGTTCATAGGGGTACCGGTTAAAAATTCAAAGGAGAGAAAAGCAAAGGAAAAAATATATAACGCTGATAGCTGCCAACATGATGGCAAAGAAAAAAAGAAAATGCAGAAAGGAAAGCTGGAGAGGTGACTCAACAAAAATGAGACGTGCGTTCTTAAAAAAAGAACTAAAATGACCAGAAGAAGAAGAAAAACGTTTTTTTTTTTTTTTGGGGACTACGTGTTTGCAAATGTACAGTCAAAAATATTGAGGGAATATTCGGTCGTTGCTCCTAATGCGAGTTTTCACAAGCGCGACAAACAAAGAAGTCAACGAGCGGAGGAAGATGATGGCAAAAAAAAAAAACTACTTCGGCAGAGTTTCACTCGCAAACCTCTCCTATGATTCACACGCATCTGATAATCTGCACGGCAGTCAGCTCCTTTTTTCAACCACGGTTTGCATGCGCACCGCCTAAATAAAAAAAAACGAAGTTTGTGTCTTTTACGAGAACAGCATCCTTCCGCATCGAGAATTCAGCAGCAGCAGTGGCGGTGCTAGCGCACCAAAACAGCTAAAAACAAAAATTTGCGTATTTAACATCACTGCGAAAAAAAAAAAAAAGGAGAAGGCCTCAAAAAAACAAAGTAAGGCAGAGTCGCGCCGGCACAGCGACACACAGAAAAAAAAAATCTACCCAAAAAATTCACGATTTTAATACAGCATCAGTACAAAGGAGAAAAAAGACAGTGTAAGCAGAGTCACAGATTCCCAACGTCATCACACACACACACGAAGAGGAACTGCAGACGAACAAGAAAAAAAAAAGGCACAACAAAACGAATATGTAAGCTTACGCTGTACTAAGACTAGAGGAGAAACAAAAGAGATTGTGCGTAGGTACCTTTGGTTAAAGGCAATTGCGTGCCCCAGGACACACCGTAACAAAGGGTAATTTGGATACCACTAGTAAGTAACTTCACACAGGTTTACTTTTTTCTCGCCTCTCAGTGCTCCGCCGTCATGTTATCGTCAGCTGACTCTTGGCAGCACTGTTGTGCACCAAAAACTTACTAATGGGGGTAAACGGTCAATATAAGCGAAAACACAACACGTTAACAGGAAGACGAAAGGGAAGAGGAGAACAGCGAACAAACGTTCAGATGAGTTCTCCTTCGCGAAAAAAAAAAAGACAGAAGGAAGAAAGACTCTGCGCGAAGAAGAATCTCTGCATCTTTCTGAAAGAAGCAAAAGAATGGCGGGTAGCTTCATCAACGATTCAAACAATCAGCGAAGAACTACCGCGTGGGGTACAGAAAGAAAAAAAGAAAACAAATGTGAATGAAAAAAAGAAAAACAAAAAATCTCAGAGATCAGAGGACGAATGATGCTATCTAAATAGGACGTCTACTATCAAAAAAAAAAAAGGAGTGGAGGTCAACAAAAGCAAAAAAAAAAAAGTTCATGCACACGCACACTTACACGCGCAAAAACAGGTACAAAACAAACAAACAAAAAAAACTTACTTTTGACAGACGGAGCATAAAATCACCACTACCGTTACGGGATGCTCAACGCACGAGTACCGGCAGCAAACTCCGCTTGCGTCATGTTTGTGTTGCCACCGCCGTTGCCATACCCCGTCGGACCGTGTGCCACACCACCTGCAGAGCTGCTCGGCTGCTGCTGCTGTTGCTGCTGCTGCTTGTACGATGCTCCCGAGTTTGTCGCGCTCCCGTTCATCGTGTTGACGCTGGCGCCGGCATCGGCGGCGATCGCAGATCGTCCGTCAGGGGCCGTGCTGGAGGAGGGGCTTGGCCGCCCTGAGGCAGCAGCCGCCGCGGCAGCACGCGTCGGCGTTCCGGCAGACGGGGAAGCAGACTGACGGTACGAGGCCCCACCACCACCGCCACCACTAGTGTTGTTGTTGTTGCTGTTGTTGTGGTTTGCGGTGCTGCTGGATGTGCCGTTGCCCCCGGCGGAGGCCGCGGCGTCGTTTGCATACCCGCTGGAGCTGGACACGGCCGTGCCGCGCGGTGGTGGGGCGGAGGGCTGCATCATCGTTCCCCCATTCGCACGAGTGGTGGTGGTGGTCGTGGTGGAGGAAGAGGAGATGGCCGGTGCCGGTCCTGCCGACTCGGTGGACGTCATCGCAGCACTCTCTGCTGTGACGCGACCGTTGACGCTACGCCGCACCGACGTCGTCGTTGCTGTTGCCGCTCCTCCGCTGGATGCTGCGTTGTTGCCTGCGCCGCTGCTGCTGACCGTGTTGGTGGTGGTGGTGGGACCGGCACCATCCGCCGTTCTCTCCTGCGGAGAGTTGCCGTCTGTCACACCTCCACGCGGGATGTCGGAGGACGCCTCGGCGCTGTTGGGCGGGTTCAGGTTGGTGGAGGAGAGGCGGAGGCTGGAGGACATTTGCTGGTACGCCGTGGGCAGCTGCACGAGGTGCCCGTAGTTGCTAAACTCCTTGGGGGAGAGGAAGAAATCAAAGCCCATCAGCTTCAAGAACTCCGACTCGAGGTCATTCATGTCCTGGATCATGAGGCTGAACACGTTCGCGAAATTTTTGTTGTTGACGCTGCGCAGGTCGACCACCTTGCTGGCCACCCGCACCGCCGCCACGAGCAGCTTCTCGATGTTGCGAGCCGTCAGCAGGAGCCGCGGGTGGCGCAGGCAGAGGCGGTCGAGGTAGATCACCGCGGCCAGCAGCGTGCTAGGGGAGATGTAGGTGTACTCGGCAAATCGGTTCAGCAGCGCCACGTACGAGCCCGTCGCCCGCTCCGACTGGAAAAGTTGGAAGCCGTGTGGGCACACCTCGTAAGGCAGGCTGCGCATCCGCTCCCGCGTGCCGTTCATGGCGGCTCCAGTGGACGCCGTAGCGGTGGACTGCGCATCGCGCATGAGCCGCTGCAGCAGGCGCTCGTTCTGCTGCGTCACGCACTCCATGGCGTCGGCGATGGAGGGGACGATCTGCACAAACTCCGGCTTGTACTTCTCCAGCAGGATGTCGATCTCACCCACGTTGCGCGAGGTTGGGCGGATTGGGTGCAGCGGACGTTCGCACGGCGTCAGCTGCAGCGGGACGCGCGTCTGGCGAGCGGCGAGGGCCTCGTCGCGGTAGCGGTGGTGCTCCCGGTTGACGGGAAAGCGCAGCGTGTCGCAGAAGTACGCGCGGCGATCCAGCTCGTACGAGATGGGCGGGAAGCCGTACTGGATCGGGGTCGGCTCCGGCGTCTTGTACTGCACCGCCAGCGCCTCCATAAACACATCCGGCTCGTAGTCCAGAATGTCGTTTTCTTGGTTGGCGAAGTTCTCCCGTATCCACCGCCACAGCTCCTCGCCGAGGGGCTGCACGTTCGTGTAGGAGAGAAAGCGGTTGCGGGGCGAGATGGCGCTCAGGTCGGGCCCAAGTTCGGCGCAGAGGCTGCGGATCAGCTCCATTTCCCGCCCCGCGTGCTCCTCCGCCAGCTTCTCCGCCTCCGTGCGCACCCACGCGCTGCTCTGTGGGGTCGGCGGGTACATGGTGCAGATGCGGCGGATGCGCCGGATAAAGTAGTTCGGGCACACCTCGAGCAGCAGCGTGCGGTAGATACTGGACTCGCTCACGCCGCTCTGGAGCCGCTCCACGATACTGTTGCGGCGCTGCGGCCGCTTCTCGCGCAGCTTCGCGATTTGGTCCTCCGTGGCGTGGGTGTAGAAGCGGCAGAGGCGCTCGTGGTCGTCGCACAGGCGGTCCGCCGCCTCGACGATGGCGTTAGCCTTGAAGGTACACACCTCCCGCAGGTCGTCGGCTGCGAAGGGCAGCTCCATCGTGCAGGACAGGTGGCCCACCGTGAGGCCGACAAAGCGGTTCACCAGCTTATGCCGCATCACCTCCCCATCGGCGGCGGCGAAGGTGCTGATGCTGCCGGGGACCGAGCGGTCGGCCCACGACGGCGTGATCCAGCGCACCGCCGACGAGTCGTGCCGCCGCTGCCGCGCACCGACCATCACCTCGATGATGACCTTCAGGTCCTCCCGGGTCGGGTAACGCAGCGTAATTTCGTTGGTCATGAGCTGACCAGCGGGGGAGGGGTCGGCGCTGGCCGCGGCGGCGGGCTTCAGCTTTTGCGTCGCGGGGCTCTGCAGGTTCACGTCGTGGTCGTCGTCCGGGTACTCGCCAAAGGCCGCGCGCGCCTTCGGAGGCACGACGCCACCACCACCAACACGCGCGTCGGACTCCGCAGGGAGGTTCATCTTCCCGGTGCTGCTCGCCACCCCAGGCGTGACGGTGTTGGCCAGGCCGTGCGACGGGTGGAGCTCCGCGGAGTTGGCGGGCACGCTGTTGGCGAAGGAGGAGGCGCGCTGCGGTGTTGCAGAACGCTGCGCCGTCAGCCCGCACTGCGGGGGCGTGGAGTAGAAGTCGAGGACAAAGCGATCCCCTTTGAAGATGATGGACGACGGCGAGAAGGCGATGTACTGCTCCGGCAGGTCCAGCTTGCAGAAGCGCTTGTTCTCGGAGTAGTACTTGGCGGTGGGCTTGAGGACGAGCTCGACATTTTCGCGGCGCGAGTCGAGGGAGACGAGGTCGCGCGGGATGTCGAAGAGGGTGTGCAGCCGCAACACCATGCTCTTGCACTCGAGCTTGTTCTCGGATATGAAGTCTGCCATTTCCATTTTCGCTGCCTTGTGGACTCGCTTTCAGGCTCTCCGTGCTATGTGTGTAGAGCAGAAAAAAAAAAAAAACAAGAACGTGCGTGCTTGCACGTTGGCGCACTAGAAAGGAAGGAAGAGAAAAAAAAAAAGAAGAAAAAAAGTGGAGCGACAAACAAAAGGAAACACACAGTTGCACTGGTGCAACGTAAATGACGCAAATGTATTCAGCGAGAAAAATGCGTGCGCACAAGTTGCACGAGATCAGCGTCTTCAGCACGCGCACAGATCGCAGCTGCCTAGCAAGAGAAAAAAAAAAAGGAGTGAATGAAAAAAAAACACCAAAATAAAAAGACTTGCGAAGAGAAATCAAATATGAGGGAGTATGTGTAAGACGAACAGCAAAATGGAGACGCGGGAACAAACGTTTTTTCCTCACAAAAAAATATATATCTGTGTACCAAAAAAGAAGCACTGCTTTGCAGTAGCGAAGACTATTGAGAGAACAGAAAAGTACCTTTACCCAAACGATCCTAGCAGAGACACCTGCGGGCACACTGAGAGCGAATACAACCTCTTCTCTTCGTTTTTTTTTTTTTGACTTCTACGGAACCGCGAGAGGTGAGATCACGAAAAGAAGAGGAAGTATTAAGCAGACACGAAAAGAAAAAAAAATGAGGTTTGCTGTTGAGGGAAAGAAACCAATGAAAAAGAAATCGGCACACACAAATACGAAAGAAAGAGAAACTAAAGGAGCTCGCGTTCTACGTAATTGATGTAATTGGAGCTTTTTTGAATTCTAGAGCTTCAACTCAAAAGAGCCTGAGGGATTTGCGAAGTGAGTACAAGGAACGATGTAGTGAAAAAAAAAACCAAGAAGAAAAACCCGACTGACTGTTTTTTTTTTTTTAAATGAAAAGTTGAAAAACAGTGAAGCTAGAAACGACACCAGCACTGCAAATAAACAAAGAAAAGCAGCAGAATGTCAAATTGCGTTTCCTTTCCAAAGTAATTGTGTGTCTGAAACTATCTGTTGCGTTTCTTCCCTCTTTTTGTCGTTCCCTTTGAAAAAGTTGACGCGAGAAACCGAGGTGTGAATTGATTATCACTCTCGTGATTCACGCTGGGCAACAGTGCTAAAAGGAAAAAAAAAAATTACTTGACCGTCTTTGAGCAGGTTTTCTTGCTTTTATTGAATCGGAATAGTGCTACTGCTCAAGTCGTTAAGCTACTCTCTTAGGAAAAAAAAATGATACCTAACCTTTCAACAGTAAAAAGGAAGAGGATGAACCTTTTTTTTTACCCTTTATTTTGCTTTAAAGAAAGGGAAAAATAGAAAACTAGAAGAGCAGGCCGTGAAGAAAGATAATCAGATAAAAACACAAACGATGATGGACGAAAAAGAAAAGGGAGGAAAAAATGTAGTATGTATATACAGTTACAAACGTCACACTAGGTATTTTTAACGGGGGAAAAAACAAAGTTGACTACTAACTAGCGGATAGCATGATAGTGTGTGTGTGTGTGCGTGCGTTATGGAGGTAAATGTAGAGGATGTATGTTGCAAGCAGTTCGCACAGATGTGAAATGCGAAAACAGTGAAATCGCGCAGTACAAAAGACATGAAAGAGAATTACAAAAGCGGGGAGAACAGCAAAAAAAAAAAAATTCTTGTTAGAAGCATGACACGCACATACCAGCAGCAAAACTCGAAAGTGGATCAGAACCGCCGAAGGCTTGGCTTTTGCGGCTGCTAAGCAGCTGTGCAGACATCAAAGGCAATGCAACGCTTGCAATTAGCCAGCACGCACGCGACGTCGAACAGGTCTCCACTGCAAGTCGCATAGTACCTTGCTAGATAAACAGAAAGTAAAACCTCTAGTATGAAAAAACTACTAGTTTTTTTATTTCAAAAGGCAGGTGCTGGTGCGACACGGCACACAAAGCCTCCGATGTCTGAAAACTCTATTTGACATCTGCTTAACTTCCTCTGCAGACGGCTACGCTCATACCGAACAACCGACTGATTTTTACATTTTTTTGCTTTCTTTCTATTCGTTTTATAAATTCGTTCACAATCATTTAAAGAAAAAAAAAGGAAACACTAAACCAATGGATTGCAACAACAAAAAAAAGGCAGAAATAAATAAAAATATGCAGATACCTGTGCACAGACAACAACAACAAAAAAAAAAAAAAACAGACTTGCACAAGAACAGTAGCAACAAGAAATCGGCAGCAAAAAAAAAAGGATGGACAAAAGAGCTTGCTGTAAAGCTCAACTGAACTCACAACTCTTTTCAGCCTATGGAAGAGACAAAAGAGAATCACGAAAACGGATTGAAAAATAGGAAAAGGCGTACAATGAGGAATAGGAAAGATCGACAAAGCAGCTTGATTTGTACAGAGAAACAAAAATTACAATAGAGTGCAGCTGGCTCAGATAGCCAATGAAACATCAAGTAAGAAAAAGTGGCGAATCGTTCAACTACATACATGAGAGGCCATACCATTCTCAAAAGGGTAAAAGTACTTCAAAAAAGACCTTTTTGTGCCAGTTTGGTTGTAGTAATAATAGTAGTGATGAAAAAAAAAATTTTTGCGTCAAGGACTCAGATGGAAAAGAGACAAAGTAGATAAAAAAATGTTAGTAAAACGTGGCAGGAGTAAACACTGAAGAAAATAGTGTTAAAAGTAGGCACACAAGAACACGGAAGTAAACACATACACACACGGAAGAAGTAAGTAAAAGGCTCTACTGTGAAAAGAAAAAAGAATGGGAATCACACTTCCAAAAAAGTGCGGAGAGAAGAAAACTACCAATACACAGAAAACAAAAAAAAACGTTTTTCATTCTGGTCGGCGTGCCGAGACTCAACAACCTTAGTTGAAGAAGAGCAGAAGGAAACAAAGTGACAAACGCTCGAAGCCATGATGTCTGCCTCTCCTAGGTTTATTTCCTTTTTGTTATCGGTGAAGCAGCTTTTCGCCGCAGATGTACGACAAACAGCCTTGCACAGTGTCTCTCATTGTCGCAAAAAAAAAAAAGAGCCAGTCAACAGGCTCGTTAATAAATCTCTACTTTCTCAATGAAGTGCCAATAATAGTAAGTTTTCCTTTTAAATTTATGTGAAGAGTTTTACAGTTTACGATGGCCTGACTCACTTCACTTTCTGTCCTTCACAAAGGTGCCACAAAGAAGCATAAACATTTTCTTTCGTCACGGCAACGGTGTTTTGACAGATGATGGACTTTGAGGCGTGCTGGTTTCGTAAAGTATATATACGTATGGAGCACAAATAGTATGGAATAACAAGCGAAAAGACAAAAGTGTAAATTATGATAGTAATAAGAGAGAGAAAAAAAACATTAAAGGAGGGAAAGAGAAGTCAGTGCACACAAATAGGAAAAAGAAGATTTTTAAAAGCAGTTAAATAGAGAAGTTAAAACGACCGTAAAAATAAAAGAGAAAGATAAACCAAAAAAAAAACGGAAAACACTGTAAAAGTACGAGAAAACTATAATTAGCTTTAAAAACACGCTTTGAGCAGATACAAATGATTTCCAGGAACAGAAAACAAGAAGAGAGATGAAAAAGGGGGGAGAAAGTGAAAAAAAAAAAGTAGGTCACACAGAGGAGGAAAAAAAAACGGAGAAGAAAAACGAAGATATTCTGCGACACAGAGGAGCGGAGAAAAAAAAAAGGAGATTGGGAAAAAAATTTTGGTGCGATGAAGCTCTCAAAAAACGAGATTTGAAAACTGATTGCCCATTTTTGTGGTAAACAGATAACAGACAAGGAAGTGAATAATGCATCTACTGAAAGTATGCTACTATGAAATGAGTAACAAATTCTTCAGCAAAGTATGCACATTTTTTTTTTCTTGGAATAGAGACGGAGGAGAACACGCACACACACAAGCACAAAGAAAGAGAATCTCTCCGACTAAAATGACGAATTTATATAACTATAAAAAAAAAAATAGGTGTTGTCTCGCACTTTCGCCTAGAATTATAAAAGGGGAAAGAAGATGGAGAGAGCTGCGTCCGTTCAACTGTTCACCCGTTACCCGCGCATTTGACTAGAGAAGTCAGCGTGTTGTAAAAAGTGCACAGTAAAACGGGCATGCATTCCTCACTTTAAATGCTGCAAAGCCCGATTAAAAAAGAAAAAGTAAATTAATAACAAGAATAAAAGTAGAAAAATCTCAATGGTAAAACAATTAGGTGCTCGAATCACTTTTGCACGCTCTTGCTCAAGCCGATTTGCGCTTCATACGTTTCACTTCTTTATTTTCCCTTTGTCGGTATGGAAGGAAACGTTTTGATCGACTGTGCTGAGAAGAGCTTTTTTTTTTTGATGTTGCTGTTTCTCTTATGTTTGGAAGACATGGAGGTATTTCAAAGTCACGCGCCTCCACAACAAGAGAAAGCTTTCCAATTATAGTTTAAAAAGCGCGAGTGTTGACAAAAACAAAAATGTCGAGCACGTCTTTTCACTAATTCAAAATCATTGCGCATTAATAACAAACAATAAAATTTAAATAAAAAGGTATATTTAAAGAGAAATCATCAGAAATATGCAAGCAGAACTTCTCGCCAAGCAGCTTGTCAGCCAGAAACGAAGCTCGCCTGCTTTTTATACGTAAGAGCAATTATTACAAGCTTTTGAAATCACTTTGACATTTTCGTTTGCTTGAGTATGTGTGTCTGGGCTTGGCTTACGGTATTCCTCCTATACGTTCCGTTGTGTTGTTTAATGTTTCTATTAACAACCAACTTATTTCCTTTGGAAGGCGTATCCACTTTTGGACGGTGGGAGACGGATGGACAAAAAGGAAAAAAAAGAGGCCAAGTGTGACAAATAAAAAAGAGGGGGTGTGCTGTGATTAAATAGTGAAAGTAGAGCGTAGAACACAATAAAAACAACAATTGTATTTTGTCCAATCAAAGGAGAGTACCATGAGAGAAAGCTATTCGTATTTATTCAACAGTAAAGAGAAAAAAAAATTTAGACAAACGAAAAGAAAAACAGGAAGAAAAGCTCTTATGTCGAAACACAGTATATATGGAAGTGGCATTTTACGACAACAATCGAAGACAAGAGAATAATAACAAAAACTAGAAACTGTGAGAGAAGCGAAAAAAAAAAAAAAAACAGCTCAAGGTGAAGTCTGTGAGAGGCAAGTGGGGGAGTATTTCTGGTGGCGAAAACAAAAAGAAGGCGAGAACACGCTGAGAAGCAAAAAAAAAATGAAAGGGGGGTGCGAAAAGCTTCACGTGAGGAAGCTTTTTCTTGTTTTCAAAAGCGTATTAGTTGTTCACTCCACCTTCTCTTATTTTCACCCTTATTGATTTGCCTGCTTGACAACGCATTGAGCATTAGAAACTGGAAAGGTGAAGATGAAAGAGAACGACAGTTCTGGAGAAATAAAAAAACAGATTGGTGGTTGCCAACATCCCGCTTACTTTTCGCTCACTTAGGCTGCTCACAGAACCGTAGCAATGAAACAGCAACTTCGGGAAACAAACGGCAAAACAAAAGTGAAAACAGGTAAGACAAACTGAAGAAAAAGAACAAAAGAAAAGAAAAGGAAAGGAAAAAAACTGGGAAAACGTTCGAAGATTGCGAGTGCTCCTTGAAACACACAACTCTGTTCACCAAAGCAAGCTTTCGTGGTACAAATCAAATAAATATGAATAGGAACTTGTGGAAACAAAAAGAGATTACCCGCAGACAAACGATTATATAGGAAAAGGGAAAGCAAACAAAAATAAACAGAGTTAGTAGTAATAAAACCCTCTGCATGAGGTAGAGGGGGAGAGGAAAAAAAAAGAGGAAAAAATAACACAGAGAAAAACAAAGTGGAAACGATTGAAATAGGAGAAAAATAGTAAAAAGAGCAAGCACGAGACAGATACACGCGGCAGCTAAAAAAAGTTGACTTTTCTTCTCCTTTTTTTCGGTGTCCTGATGATCAATGGTGGTGGGTGGTGGTGGCTGAGAAGTCCTCCAGCGCCGTCCACACAGCACTCGCAAACGCGAAGAGAGACGACCAAAAGGAGAGAGAGTACAACTTAACAGCAGCGTTGCGTATTTGCCATTCTCACGGCTTTAATGATTAAAGCGTTCTGGAAAGAAAAGAAAACTCACACAATTGTCCACAAATAAGAATACATCGCTTTACAAGGAAATGTGGTTGAAACTGTGTGCGTATACATGAACGCAGTGTCACTAGCTGGAGAGAAAAAAGAGAAAAAGAAGAATAAAAAGAAAGAAACGGGTGAAAAACGTGAACCAAGGAGCAATCTACGTTGGACAGAACAAAAAGGCAAGAAGAGGAAAAGAAACCAGCAGAAAAGAACAACAACAACAAAAAAGACTCATTGCAAGCAGTACTTAAAAGCTTAGGTGTTTTTCTCGTTTGCAGGTGATCCATCGTGGAGCAAATGCCCGTAAGCGCACGCACACACAGACATGACCTTTACAAATTGCATCAGCCGACTAGCGCTGACGGAACTCCGGCGGGGGCGGAACGTTTGGCACATTTGCGCCGGAGTTGCCCGCAAAGCTGCCCGAACGACCGCGGCGGCCGCTCTGTGGCACCGGCGGCAGCGCCACACCATCGCCACGCGCCGACGACACAAAGGCGCGCCGCGTCGGGGTGCGCTCGCCGCTGATGGTGTTGTTGTTGACCGGCGTGGTCGTGTCCTCGGTGCTCACGGTGACCCCGTCGAGGCTGCGGCTCTTCAGCATCGACGCACTCCCGCCAGCCGGCAGCGTCGTCGGCGACCCGCAGCGGGCGTTGATGGCCGACGTGCTCAGCCCCATTGTCCCCACACCGCCGGTGGTGGCCGCGAGGGCGCGGGTGGTGGTGGCGGTGGTGGTGCGGGCGGTGTCCCACGAGGCGGAGATGCCGCGCGGGCCGGACACGGGAATGCTGCGCGCGCGTGCGTCGTCGCTGTCGTCGCCGTACTCGACCGCCTGTTGGTGCTGCAGCTGCGACATGAAGGCCCCGGTGGCGCTGTGCGTGAAGGCGCCGTTGGTGTCCTCGAAGTTGCCGGAGCTGCGCAGCCCCACCGCGGAGCTCGCGTTGCGGATCACCGGGACGACCGTCGACGAGGCGACGCCGTTCACCGTCGCGGCGTGCACCTGCGGCAGCACCGGCGATCGCGCGCTGCCGTTGTTCGCGTTGCCGACCATGTAGCGCCGCGCGGAGGTGGCGGCGGACTCGCCACGTGACGGCGCCGCGGACGGCTGCCGCACCTGCGCGAGGAACTCTCCGTCAACCGAGATGGACTGCCCCATCGACGCGCTCGGCGGGAAGGCCGGACGCGAGGCTGACCGCAGCGGCGACACGCCACTCTGCGACGCCATCGACAAGCTGTACTCGTTCTGAGAGACGATGCTGGAGCGGCGACTGCGCGAGGTCACGCTGCCGCCATACGCGCTGTTCCGCGCCAAGGACGGGCGGGATGGCTGGTGGGCGTACCCGGTCGGGCGGCCGCCGTTCACCGGCAGCACCATCGCCAGCGTGGTGCCGTCCCACTCGCCCTCCACGTCGACGTGGGCGGCCTGTCGCCGCAGCGGCTCGCAGTAGACGTCGAAGGTGTGGTGGGAGATGTAGAGTCGGTTCTGGAGCAGCTGCACGAACATGAACTCCAGGGCGTTGATGTCCTCATTCGTCACGCCGCCCACGACGGAGAAGTCGCGGTTGTTGAGGGTGCGGGTGTCCATGATCTTGCTGCAGACGCGCGTCGACGTGATGAGAAACTTGAAGACGTTGTTCGGGTGCAGCAGAAAGCTGGGGTACATGGCCAGCAGGCGGTCGATGTAGAGGCAGCAGCACACGAGCACGGACGGGGAGACGTAGGTGTATTTGACGATGCGCTTCAGGTAGTCGTGGACGGAGATGGCGGGCACCTCGCGAGTGGAGAAGGAGTTGATGGCAGTCTGGAACACCCTGTACCCAAACGCGCTGTTCCGCTCCTCCACGCTGGCCGCGCTGTCCAGGCTGCTCACGCGTGGCCGGCCACTGCCATCGCCACCGTCGTCGGCAGCCCCGCTCTCCTCCGCCTCGGCACTTGTCCGGTTCCGCCGCGTCGGGCTCGCTGTCGGGGACGACGATGGGGAGATGTACGCCGGCAGCCCCGCCGCCTTCCGTATCTCCTCATGCGCGGCGATGGTGCACTCGATCGCGTAGGCGAGCATCGGCACAATGAAGCGGTACTCCTGCGCGTGCCGCTCCTGCAGCGTCTCCGACTCGTTGAGCACGCGGCCCGAGCGTCGGCTGTGGCGCAGCGGCACCTTAACCGACGGGGTAAGGGGGAAGAGCAGAATCGCCTCGTCCATCGGAGGTGGAAACTGCGGGGACGGGTTGGACGGCGTCGCGGCAGGCGAGCCGTCGCCAGCCCGCGTTGGCGACCCGGCAGCCCCCGTGGCGGGGCGTGTGTTGCCGCTACTCCGGCCGCTCACGCCCGCCACGTTGACTGTCGCGGGGGCCCGCTTGAAGAAGCTGCAGATGAGGGGCTTCACCATGGGTCTGTCGTTGGCGGTGTGGGGGTGGTTCGGCGTCGGCTGGCCCTCGTTCTCGTCGGTCGGGCTGACCAATGCGGCATCGCCCGCCTGCTGGGAGTACCCATCGATTCTGTGCATGGATCCTGAGATCTATTTCTGTGGTTCTGTCTCGCAGAGAAAAAATATGAAGTTTTTTTTTTACCACTGCGGAGTAGTTTGTGTGTGTATGTATGCACCTCTCTGCGCGTCTCGATGTCTGAGTGTTGGTCACTCCTGCAACAGCGTCGTATCGTTGTCGTGAAGCGCTGTTGTACTATGACCACACACCACCGGAAAAAAAGAGACTTGCTGTACAGCACAACTTTTTTTCTTGTCTCGCAAATTGCGAAGAGTGCTTAGATCAAAGGAGCTCAATTTTTATTATTTTTTAAATAAAAGGTTTTTTTTTTGATTTCTACTTAAACGCCGCTGGCGCTGCCCAGAGAAAGAGAATTCGGAGGGCTAAGCGACCACTAAAGCACTTATTTTTGAAAATACAACTATAAACAAATAAAGAGAGAAAGGACCAAAAAGTGAAGCAGGTCGCGTATGTATATAAAAAGATTCACTGTTGTGGATGGATGAATGGAGTGGAGAAAAGAAAATAAAAGAGAGGGACACTTCGTTATCGATAGTGAACTAGCGAAGGAACGCAACAGCGAACAGGAGTGCAAGAAAAGAAAAAAGGAGAGAGAGAGAGAGAAAGGGAGAGAATGGAAAGTAAAAACACGCGAAGCAAATCGGTTTCAGAAAAAAAAATTGCTAAAAAAAACTACGATACCAAATCGGGCAGCTATTTTCAATCGGGTGCGTTTGAGAAAAGTAAAATGTACATCGCATCATGAGCCGCTCTGAGCACCGCAGGCAGCACTGGACAGAGAAGACCGCGCACCACTTACTTCGCAAGGAAGCAAATATTCCTCGCTTTGCAGCACATCCAGATAAAAAGGATCCTGCGAGAAAAAATCTTTTGAGAGTATTTTGACGTCAATAAAAAAATCATTGGATATGATAGGAAGGAGATAGAGGAATAGTAAAACAAACAAAAAAATTCTGCGATTTCTCTTTCTTCTAGTGGCCGCAAGAGAAGGTTTTAGACGCGCTCAACGAGAAAATACATAAAAGTAAAGTCTCAGGAGGCAACGGGTGTACCCATCTCCGACAATAGCCACACAGCAGTGGACTGGCCGTCGACGTAAGCTCCCGTCGCGATGGAGCGCAGCGAGAAGCCCAGCGACTTCTGCATCTGCGTCAATACCGCCGCACACCACGACGGAGACGCTGGCGACGCTGTCCGAGCCAGCAGCAGCGTCCGAAGAGAACAGAGGCAGTCCCGCACCACCGGCGCATCGCTGCGCTCCGACACGAAGAGAAGCGCACTCTGCTGCACCACCGCCAGCGCCAACCGTTCCGCTAGCGCATCTGAAACGCCGTTCCCCGCGTCTGCAGCGGCAGAGGAGCTGAGCAACACCGACGCGTTGCGAAAAATGGCTGCGATTGCCGCTTTGCAGTGCGTGCGCGTGGCGACGGGCGTATCCGCGGTGAGAAGGCTGCTCATAGAAGGCAGCCGCGCCACCAGCCACACCAGCACGTCCTGGGCGCTGGTGCTGAAAGAGACAACGGGGGTGCGACGGTCGCACAAACGCGCCAAAACGCCGGCGGCGAGGCGAAGCGCCACCATCCACTCCGCCGCGGTTGTCGGCGGCTGCGCGCTCTGCGGTCCCCAGACCTGCGCGAGGCATTCCAGCGCCGCGGCAACAACGGCCGTGTTGTCGGGGGTGATGACAAGCAAATACCGCAGCGCGTCGATGGCAGGGAAACGGGAGCCAGCGGGCAGCGCACTGTACAGCTGGATGAGACTGCTGCACACTGCGGCAGCGTCGGACGGTGGCGTGGCGAGCTGGCCCACCGTGTTTTGGTAAACGGGGTTGTTCGAGAGAAGCGAGTTCACCTTTGTCTGCGCAGCTGCCGGGTTGAAGGCGTCGAAGGTCTGCGGCGCCGTCCACGGAGGGAGCGGTGCGCTGGTGGGGGAAGACGTGTTCGGGCTCGAGCTTGCTGCCGGAGCTGGGGCGGCGGCAGTTTGCGGTGGCGTCGCAGTTGCAGGTGTAGCGCCGGCGCCGCGGCTCATTCCCTCGAGACCAGGGACACGGGCCAAGTCCTCTTGCGAAACGTGCTGCATCAAAAAGTTTTGAATCTCCTCCTGCGAGTCCTCCGTGACGACGCCGCGATTGTCCTGTATAAAGCGCTTGGCCGTCTCGACAAGACCGTCCCCAACGCGGTACGGCAGCTTCAGCATCCGACCCTCAACATCCACGTCGAAGAGGTAGTCGTACGACTGCCCGTTGTGGAAGTGTTTCTCGCGCTGCTGGCTCGATGCGCCGGTGTAGCTTTGTGCATCGGGGCCGGCCACCACCACGCCGATCTTCTCCCACCGGCCTGAGTTCCAAACGTAGAGCTCCACCTCTCCCTTCTCGTTGCGCGCGAAGAGGCGCTCGCCCTCCTGTGCGCCACGGCGCTGGTTGATCTCGTGCGTATACGGCATTGCCTGTACGTCAAGCCCTCCAGCTGCCGCGGCAGCCCCGCTCGACTTGGCGATCTTCACGTCTACCGTTTGCGACGACACAGCAGCCTCGAGCGCTTCGATCTTCTCGATGGATGCCATGTGGTCGTAGTCACGGGTCCAGACACGCACCACGTGGTCGGAGCTGCCGGTCACGATTTTTCCGTCCCACGTCGCTGCCACGCCCCACACAACGCAGGGGTGCTGAATGACCTGCACAGTGGCCAGCTTCTTGCTCTGCCCCGCCTCACGCCACACGCGCACAGTGTGGTCCTCAGAGGACGAGTAAAGCTCTGCGGTGACCGGGGACCAGCAGACGGAGTAGACGAGAGAATCGTGGCCGTTGAGAATCTGGTACGGGTTTTCGGAGCCGATGCGCCACAGCCGGATCGAGCAGTCGTTGCCGGCTGATGCAAATGACTGTCCGTCGATGGCGCAGATGCACTGCACCACGTCCGCGTGACCAGAGAAGATTTGGATGGTGCTTCCCGTGACGGCGTCCCACGCGTGCACCGTCTTGTCACCCGAGCACGAGACAATGGTGGAGGTGTTGGTCAGCTGGGCAACACCTCGGATGGCCGTGGCGTGCTTGTCATAAAGCTGCTTCGGCCTACCGCTCTTGTGGTCGAAAACGATCACCATGCCTCCCCAGTCACCAGACACAATATCACCGCTAATGCTAGCGCGCACATCTGCACTGACATCACCGCCTGTAAACGACAGAATCGCTCCGCAACACACGCCGTTGCTGTGGCCGTCAAGAATGGCCTCCACGGCTGATGTTTGCACATTCCAGAGAACGAGGTGGTGGTCATTGGAGCCGGTGACGATACACGGCTCATTGTCCAGAAGCTCGATACTCGGGTGGTAGAGAGCAAAGTTGACGAAGGCTGTGTGGCCAATGAACGTCAGGTTATCCTGCAGAGCGTCCCCCGCTTCTGGGATGGTCAGCCATTTTGCGGTGTTGTCGCGTGACGCCGAAAAGACGGCGCTGGCGTCGTGCTGCGCGGTACTGACAAATCGCACGTCAGATGCGTGTGTGCCGCTATCGGCTTGCAAGATGAAGGCCTCATCGGCGCACCCGGAACCTTTTGTCATGTTGGTCGTGGATGAGGAAACGGCTTTAAGTGGTGTGAAAGACGTAAACTGTGACTTCGATGCTTTTCTGTACGGAAAAACTGATCAAAAAAATTGAGAGCTTCTAAGAAGTTGATTTTATGAAAGGGATAATATGACTAGCGAGCTTTTTTCTTGAAGAGCTAGCTAGGGTAGAAAGAAAAAAATAAAAAGGCACGGTACAGAAAACAGCTTGCAGTGAAAAAAAAAAAAAAACGGGCAACACACTGTGTCAACGTGAACATGGCGAGATAGTGAGAGATGGCCACAAAAGAGAAAGTTGAGGTATGAAGTGGGGAAATACAGCATTGCAAGCCAAAACATATGAAATGAAGAAACATAAGAGCGCGTTTACAAAAGTGTCAGCACACGATACGTAGCAAATAATTAAAACTTTTTTTCCAAAGGCAAAATACAATAATTTGAAGAGTTGCCAACCTAGCAGTCTATTTTCTTTTTTTCTATTTTCACAGTCTACAATTTTGCGTAGTGTTCTGATCTGACTTTCACGTCAAAGCAGTGAGCTTTTCCCGCTCGAGACACTTTATTGCCTCCAGCGCTATCGGAAAAGAACAAAGGAGAGATCAATCACACCCAAGATCCACCTTTAGTGACCACATCCGTGGATGCTGTCCTCGGGTGTGTTGACAGCCCGAGCAGGGTAATGAGCTCCAGACCGTACCGTGCTGCGTTGTACGATGTCCACGCCAACGAGCCCGACGAGTCCGTCCACGCCTGCGGCAGCGCAGACACCGGACACAAGAGCTGAGTATCCTGTGCAGCGGAAGCATACGTCGATACCCATTCCAACTCATCCTGAATTGTCCAAGACGAATTGATGGGTGCCAAAGCGCCTCTCCAGACAGCCCATCGAACTAGCTCCAGTCGAAGGTACCACACACATTCATGTCCCCTTTCACAATGGCGTCTAATTTCCCTCTGCGCAAAAAGCATTAAAGTTTTCCAGAGCTTCACAGGCGCTGCGAGGCTCGCTTCTTTGTCATTCTGCCCAGTGAGCGCAGATGAAGAGCCAAAAGGAGGGGAGGTGAGGGACAGAGAGCACTTCCCTTCTCTCTTTCGCTTGCGCGCCTGTTCGCTATTGTGCGAGCACCATAAATCGAGCTCGCGAAGAAGGAATAGTAAGTACGACGATGCCGAGCTGTCACCGTTGTGCGCTTCGAGAAACGTGATCACTTTCCGGCACTCACTCTCAACGGCTTGCTCGAATTCTTTGACGCCAGATGATCTGGCACGCGGCACAACGTAAAACAGGCGGAAGAGAGCGCGGCGATAGTTCCAGGCATTGTAGTTCATGGGATGATTCTGCGCGCCGATAAAAAAGGCTACATCGTCTTGCAGTTGAAGGCGACTCAGCGACACAATTGACGACTTGCCACTGGTTCCGTCGTCAATGAGCTTGTTATTGATCATTTGTGTGAAAAGCCACAGTCGATAGTCCCACAGGGCCTTAACTTTTGGACCGACGCTTAACAGGAGATCGACAAGGACGTGTTCTTCCAAGACAATGCGGAGTTTTGCGTCGCGAGCTGCGTCGCTATCTGGTGTTTGCAGAATTGAGCGCAGTCGCAGACGTCGGGCGGCAATGAGGCATTCATTCTGTGGGTTGCATAGCCACGAGAGGGCGACAATGTGCGGCTTTTTTGAAGCCACCGACGCGCGCCTGATGTGCGGCGAGCTGTCAAGGCTGTCCGACGGCGGACTGCATGGCGAAACAGAGGGGTCACTGCTGCAATGGAACTCTGCGGTGTAGAGAGCACGCACCTGCTTTAACAGTCCTTTTGCGACAAGGACTGGGAACTCCACAGGACGGTCTGTCGAGCTGCCTTGAGACCCAGCCTCTTCGTGTAGGCACACTATGAACCCTGAGGCACCTGGAATGTCACCAAAGCCGAGGACCGCTTTTACAGGGACGGCATCGCCAGCGCGAAGGGTCCGAAGATACAAATCTGCCCCGCGGCAAAGGACTTTGTCTAACTCGTTGGCAGCTTCGCTGACATCGCTCTGACAACTCACAGACATGTAAAAAAAAAAAATAATAATAATAATAATGACCTGGATAATAAATGTTTTTCTTTAGCGTACTAAAAAAGGCGAGAGGTGAGAGAAAGAGAACAGAAAAAGTTGAAATGATTTAAGTTACCAGAAGCATTTTTTGTTTACAATTGTAAAGGCTACCGCACAATTTTTATTGTTTCAATCCTCACAATCCTTTTTTTTTTGTGTAAGTATGCATGTGTCTGTCCCACACGTTCAAAAACAGCTACAAATAAAAAAGAGGAAAACTGGTTCAGCACGCTGGGTTGTTAAGCACTTCTGTTTCATAGATTAAAACGTTTGCTTATGGATTTGACTCAACAGAGCGTACTTTAAGAACAGCGAAGGAAAAGATGATGGTGATTTGAAAA
>JASAOP010002605.1:0-40244 GCA_030849055.1 Crithidia thermophila | reverse complement strand
CTGCTGAAGCGCATCAAGAGCGGCTCCCTCTTCCCTCACGACGTCCCCCTGTACGCCGTGACACCGCACCCGCAGGTCGACTTCCCCAACACGTTGGTGAACGTGAAGCACTCGCCCGTGGAGAAGACGGCGATGCAGTACAACGACCCGATGTCGCTGATGGAGACGCCGGAGGAGGACCTCACGCGCGAGGAGGTGACGCAGCGGCGCAAGATGATGCGGGACGAGGAGCTCAAGAAGAAGGCGGAGGCGAAGCTCGAGGAGATCTTCGGTGCCAAGATCCAGACAACGCCGGAGTCGCTCACCGGCCACATCGACGCGCGCCGCCGCATCTCGGCCGAGGAGTGGGCAAAGGCGGTGCGTCACGCGCGCAGCAAGACGGTGCGGCAGACACAGCGGACAATTCCGAACGCGGCGAAGATCCGCTCGGCGAAGCGCTCGCTGGAGGTGCGGCGACGCAACGTGTGGAAGGAAATGAAGCAGAATCGCCGTCGTTAGCTTCAATCGTGAGTTGACATTTATGGTGGTTGAATTGGCTTTAGGGCGTAAGGGTGTGGTGTGTTTGTGTAGGACTCTCACTGTTTTTTTTTTTGTTGTTGTTGTAGTGGTGATTGTACAGGTGAAATAGTGGCCCTGTGCTGTTGTTGTTTGTTGACACGCTTGTTGAGCGTTTTGCGTCGGAGCCTGTTCAAAAGGTTGCCCCGAAAGTGACAGAAAATGGCATACGTTGTCTTGGCTACGGCGTTTAGCTTTTGACGCTTCTCCTTTTTGATTATTTCGTTATCTATTCACATAACTTAAACTCTTATTTTCCTTGACAATTCTCCGCTCTCGATAGTATGACTTGCGACGTTGTGAAGAGGTGTGGGAGATGCGCACAGCAAGGCATCGTTAACCCACTTAAAGCAAGAAAAAAAAAAGAGAAGCACATAAAATTTTGAGTATGAAACCTCCTTACCCAAAAGTAAATTTATTCTTATGGAAAGGGAAAATGTAAAGGGTTAAGGCAAGCATCACGCATGACGTGCCAGATGTATTTTTGTCCATGGTGTCAGGTGGCTCTATTGCTTTAAAAATACCGCAGCTGGAAATTTCAGAACAGTGTTTCTCGCTTCGAAGAATTGTGGCGTTAACACAAACTCACGCACTTGCAATGTTCGCATGAGAGCGTTTTATTCCACTTCGCAATGCAGAGCTTTCTCAATAACTGACTATGAATAGTTACAGACTTTTCTCGTCCTCCGCTACAAACGTTTTTTTTTTTTTTAGTCCATCAGTTGCTGTTCACTTCGCCAGTGGCTCTACGCGATCGCCTCTCCGCAACGCACACACACACACATCTTGTATTTTTAAACACCTTTCCACGCTTGCACTCATTATTGCGGTTTTAGGGGCTTTTATTGGTCTTCACGCTACCCATTTCTTCACTTCAACCCGAACACTTTCATTTTTACTTTCAACGTTAGCGTAGAAATGAAACGACGACTCGTCTCGCAATGGCCACTTCTGCTGCTGGTGGTCGTCTACGCCGCCAGCGTGCTGCTCTTCTGCACGTCGATGTTGTCCACCTCGACCGTCATGCGCACCATCGCCACGGAGCCGTGCGCCAACACCACAGCGCACGCGTCACCGCCAGTGGATCAGGTGGTCGTCATCCTCATTGATGCGATGCGGCCTGACTTTGTGCTGAGCGCTCTCCGCCCTTTTGCGCGAACAGGCGGGCAGTGCGACGTGGACGGCGACACGTCCTTTGCCGCCATCGCGGCGGAGCAGCGCTACACCGGTCCGACGCTGCACTACATGGAGGAGTCCCTCCGCTCCCGCAGCAACGCGGCCATCGCGTACTTTCTCGTCGCCGACGCCCCCACGACAACGGCGCAGCGGATTAAAGCGATTGCGACGGGAACGATGCCCGCCTTCCTCGAGGCCGGCTCCAACTTCAACAGCGAGGCGATCGAGCTGGACAGCATCGTGGGCCAGATGAACGGCAGCGCAGTGCTGCTGGGCGACGACACGTGGGAGAAGCTGTTCCCCAACACCGCGGCCGTGCGGCACTGGAAGAAGGCGGTCGGCATTCCATCCTTCGACGTCGCGGATTTTCACAGCAACGACGACGCAGTGCTGCGCGAGATTTACGACGTGCTGGCCTCAGAGACGCCGGAGGCAGTGCGCTCAGCGAATTCCCACAAAACAGCAGCGGAGGAAGAAGGAGCGAAGAACGCTGGTGACGACACCCACGCTGGGTTGATTGTGGCGCATTTTCTCGGGATCGACCACGTGGGGCACCGCATTGACGCCGACAACCCGTTTATGAAGGGCAAGATCTTGCAGCTGGACGAGATGCTGCGCAACGTCAGCCATGTGCTGCGCGAGCGGCCCACACGGATGCGTACGATGCTGCTCGTGATGGGCGACCACGGCATGACGAACAGCGGCGACCACGGCGGCGGTGCAGCGCAGGAGACGGACACGTTTCTCTTTGCCCAGTACTTCCCCGGCTCTCTAACGGACCCGGCACCGAGCACAAACACTTCTGTGTCCACCACCGCGGCCACCTTGGCGGACAACATGCACCGCGCCACGCAGCTGTTGCAGCAGCGCTGGTCTGATCGGGTGGACGCTGAGTTCGACCGCCTCCGCAGCTGCCGCCGTGCTGCCGGGGTGCCGGAGGAGAAGCTGGGGGCCACCTATCAGGTTGACGTGACGTCCACCATTGCCCTTCTCCTCGGAAAGCCCATCCCGTATTCCAGCTTTGGTCGCGTGATCCCCGAGGTGCTGGCGCTGGCCGACGCGACGACGGACGTGGCGGCGGTGGAGCAGTGCAACTTGCAGCAGCTGCACCGATACTTTCACGAGTCGCAGATGAAGGTGCCTCGCGGGGCGTCGTGGATCGCACCAACCAACGCGTCCCGCACCCAGCAGCTCGCGGACATGAGCTTCTTCGCGCGGCGCACCCGTACGGACATGAACCGTCTCGGCATGTTTGTCGGTTCCACGGGCCTGCTGCTCTGTGCCATGTCGCTGCTCTGGTCTCCTGCCATTCGCGCTTACTTGTCGGTGTCGCGGAGTGGCTGGGGAATGCGGTGGACGGCGCTGGTGCTGGTGTTGCGGCTCTGCACCGTCTTCTCGAACAGCTTCGTCGTAAACGAAGACTCGGAAGTATTCGGCCTGCTCAGCTCCCTGTTGCTGGTGCTTCTGATGAGCCGCGTGCGGACGCCGACGATGGATCAGAAAACAAAGCGATCCTCCTCATCGATTGTGCTGGTGGTGAGGAAGGCGGTGCGACACGGCAGCGACGTTGTGTTTTTGTTCGTCCTGCTCGTAAGTCTGCGCGCCTGCGTGCCGGTGCTGCTGCGCTACCGTGCGCACATCACCCACACGGTGGAAACCGAGAGTGCGCTGGACCGCTTCGTGGAGGCGCACCCGCTGTTGAAGATTGAACGGCTGGGCATGTGCGTGGCAGCTGTGCTGTGGTGTGCGTTGTACCCCCGCCTGCTGCCCATGCCGCTGGTCGCGCTGACCTGTCTGGCCATCGCCCTTGTCTATCACGTACCGGTGCTGCATCACGCCATCCCTCTGGCAGGTGTCGTGGCCGCACCGCTTTTCTGGCGCCTGCATCGCCGTGGCGCCTCTGTGTTCTCTGCAGGCATGTACCGCTATCTTGTTCTCGTAATGTGGCTCACATCGCTGTGCAACGGCCGCGTAAGCACCGCCGTGGTGGTGGGACTGTACGGCGTGACGCTGCCACGACTCTGTGCGTTGCTGCGTCGCGAGCCGGTGCTGGTGCAGGCCGTCGTCCTCCACCTGTACGCCTTTGTTGGTTTTTTCGCGGAGGGTCATCAGTGCATGTTGAACACGATCGACTGGAACGCCTCTTTTGTGGGGATGCCGTGCTACAACATGTTTTTTGGCGGGGTGCTGGTGCTGAGTCGCAACTTCCATGCCTTTCTGCTGATCCCTGCAGCGCTGGTAGTGGCGGTGGTGATGCCGTCGCCGTGCACTACGGTGGAGGATGAGGTGGCGGCAAAGGCCAAGAAAACAGATGAGAAGGTTGCAGAGACTGGAGGTAATGCGCAGGTATCCTCATCATCATCATCAGCAACGCCAGCGGGTGTTGTGGTGGTGATCACTGCATATCTCTACCTGATGATTGTGCAGTCGGCGATATCGTGCTTTAACGGATACATTCAGAAAACGCATCTCATGCTGTTCCCCATCTTCTGTCCGAAGCTGCTGTTTGACGCAGTGATCGCGCTGCTGACCTCCCTAGTTGTGCTTGTAATGGTTGCTGTAGCAGGCTGATGCGTGAATTCTGCCGGCTAAACAGTTTTTCGTAATTGCTCTCGTTGTTTGTTTGTGGTTTTACCTCTCTTTTTGCAAAGACAAGACGAGCAAAATTGTCTTTTGCAATGTGCATTATTTTCCTTCTCATTTTCTTTTACTTTTTTTTGTATTTAGCCGCATGTGATTTACCCATCGTTTTCATTCTTTTTCTGGCAGTCTGGCGGCTCTCTGTGCTCGGAGCGGCCAAAACAATCTTCACATTAAAAAAAGTAGTAATAAAGTTTTGAAGTTGCAAGTGTTCTTCACAGCATTACATACGTTTTATAAAACTCCTTTGTATTTCATTTCATGCTGATGTGGCAAATGGCAAATCTGCTTTGCTCTTAATTCCGTGTTGCTTTCCGTCTATGCTGCTTTTCTCTCCCCTTTTCGACCAATTTTTTTCTGCCGCACAAAAGCACTTAAAAAAAAGGATAAATCTGTCACAGATTTTGCTGTGTCAGTTTTGGCGCTTCACTGCGCCAGCTTCACCGTTAGACAGCCACCAGTAATAAAGAGGAAAAAACTGAGATCGAAGAACAAGCGTAGCTGTTCCTGTAGAGTAGAAATCTGCTGCTGTCGTTGTGCTTGATTCTGCCTCTGTGCAAGCCGTTGCACGTGTTTACAACAACAAAAGGGGAAAAAAAGCTCATAGTCAAAAAGAGTGATTTCGTTGGAATTATAGAAACACCCTGCAATCATGGACATGTATATGCAGGCGCTGTGGCTGCGCATCCGCGACGGCGCACACGCCTGCTGGACCGCCGCCTTTCCATCCGACCGCCCGTCCGGCATCTTCGCCGTTTACAACTGTCTCATCAACGGCGGGCTGCTGGTCTGGAGTTTCTCCGTTGTTCTCAGCAACTCGTGCAGCCGAACCGCCACCATCTGGCTCGCCTTTGGCATGGCGCACTGCTACGTCAACATGATCTTCGCCGTCACGTCGATGGTGCACGTGCGCCGACTCATCGCCTGCGGCATTCCACAGGAAACGTCGCAGTGGCGCGTCTTCTACCGCAGCCCGCTCATGATCCTTTACGCCATCTACCTTGTGTGCGAGATCGGTTGGATGATCGCCGCAGCGCGGGTGCAGGTCCGGAAAGGCTACAACAGCGTCTGCGTGAAGCACATCAGCATGCAAACTCTTTTTCTTGTGCTGTACCTTTTGGTGGGGGTGTTGGTGCTTTTTCAATTCACGTTTGCGTCGGAGCGATGGCGGCGGCCGCGGTGGCGCAACTTTGCGGCGATGCGGTGGGACTACTTGAACAACGCGGATGGCCGGCGCACGGTGCGTTGGCACGATGAACAGACGGAGGAGATGGGCGGAGAGCCGGTGTACCTGGACGGCGTCGAGTCGCGGCGCCGGGAGGACACGGAGCGCACGTCGACGCGCGACTACGCCAGCATCCGCGACGATGTGACGACCGCGAGTGGCGACGGGCGAGATGGCAGAGGGACGGCAGCGGCGTCACCCACACGAAGTGCGAGAAGATGACATTGCGTAGGAGAGAAATAAATGCACTTTTTTATTTTTTGCCTGCTTTTACTTTCCCCTTTTTCCTTTCACATATCTTACAAGTTGCGTGTGATCAAATCATTAATACACTGTGCTTTTTTTTTTTCTAGAGATACTCTTCTTTGCACTTTTTATTGTTTTGCGGATGTTTCATAAGACCTTCGTCCAGCGGTTTTCTTCTTCACATTTATTTTCCTCCACACAATTTCAAAATTTCTCTCTTTTTCTACCTGAAATTAAAGTTTTTGCCTTCTTCTTAAAATGTCAAGAAACATCAAACTCAAAAGTTCAAAAAAAGTAAAAGAGAGCGTTGCAAGGTTCTTGTCAATGATGAGCGTGCTTAGAGGCAACATTGATTCCCTGCGTTCTCTGTTTCTCTCGCCAACGGAGACGGAGGTGATGGTGAAATCTTGACAATGAGTCCGCACTGCAATCGAACAATTTGCTTTTCAATGCCTTTTCATTCCCCGTATTCTCCTTTGTTTTTTTTCTTTTGCAATTGCATCTTTGAGGTTTTGTTTTGTTTGTGTGTAAGAGAAAACCTTCCAAGACTGTTGGGCTGTTGACTTCATTCGCACAACAACCGATAGCGGAATTCTACAACTCACTCATATCAAGAAAAAGCAAGAGCACCGACAGTATTCTTTCGTGTTTAGGTTATTTTCTTCTTGGCTCAGCGGTACTCTACAGGTTAAGCACACAGAGAGAAAAGTTGAGAACTCTACACTAGCAACATGAAGAGTAGACAGCGCCACAACGATGCCGAGGGCGTGGATGTGCCTCTGATAGAAAGCGACGTGAAGCGGCAGAAGCCGCTGTTCGACATGGACGGCAATCAGCCCGTAGTTGTTTCCACACACTGCTGTTTGCAGCACGCGGCTGTCGTGCTGGTCATCGTGTGCCTTGCCTTTTTCCTCGGACTTTCCCTCTGGTATATGCAGAACGATGAATCGCTGGATTACTCCAAGCTGGACCGCGCGCGGCCACCGTACTAACTAGCGACGCCCGTGTGAGTCGACGGAAGCGACGACCGCGACAGAAGCCGCAACACCATGGATCGTGGTCGAAGTGCGCGGACTGAGAGCGCGGCAGGACGAAGGCACTTCGCCGCCTTTTTTCTTCTTCAATTTTAATGATGTGCTTACTTTTTTTTTTCCGCTGCGACTTTTCCACTCTATCTGCCAATTATCGAGAGAAAGTGAGGAGTTTTTAGCTCTCCCTCTCTCTCCTATTGGGCTTTATGATGGACAGATAGTTTTGTGCTTTTTTTTTTATGTAAATCATCAAACGCTCCGTGACGCGTTCTCTTCGTCTTTTTTTTTCTTTACCCTCAGGTTGCTATCATCGTAAGTGAAACGAAAATACTTATCATTGAAAGCTCTTGCTTTTCCTAGCTAGCACAGTGGCTGTCTTTTGTTAGCTTTTTGCGAAAATTGCCTAGCTACAACAAAGTTACAGATGATGAATCGAAAAGCTGTTGCGGCAGCACGAAAGCTGGGCGTGCCTTGTTTTGCAGATGAGCTTCGCGCGCCTTACATCCCTGTGCTAACTTTTCCTTCCAACAACAATGCTTTTCCTTTCTTCTTGTTGTACCATTTTTGTTTTTCAAAAAATGAAAAAGATTTTTTACAATTTTTTTGAGAACCCACCTTCAATGCCTCCGACATTCCACTTGCATTGAAGGTTTTAATCTTATACAATACCTTTTTTTTTCTAGCGTGTCCTCGCCAAATGGTGGGGACTGCGTTGAAGTTGAAGCCGCGGCTGCTTTTGCGCAACGTCCTGACATTGGCGCGGCAAAAGGGTCTTGTCAAGCGCCGCCGTCTTATTTGCACTGCCCTTCTGCTCGTCATCGAGGTGCTTTCTGTGCTCGTGTGTCTATGTATCTTCTCTAATCGTTCCAACGATCCAGAGCCTGTGGGCGTCGTGGCTCCCCCAACAACCGAACGCGTATTTCCTTTTCGTGATCTCTGCGATGCCGTGTCGTCCACGCCTTCCACGAGCCCTGCACCGCGCACAACTCACGATGATGCGCTGCGCCACCGTCTGCGGCGGATTCCGGCGGACGGCGGTGCGGCAGGTGTGCGGTGGAGCGCTGCCACCGGCCTGCCCCTCCCGAGCGATCGTCAGGGCCGTGAGGTGACGGTGCAGTTTGCGACTCTTTCCACGCAACTGGACGACACGCTGGCCGCCTCCACCACCGCCGCCGCTATGGCCGGCGTTCCCCTGGACGTTGTGGGCGTGGGGTGGAGGTGGTTCACGTTCATTCGCCGCATGGAGCTCTTCGCGTCCTATGCGGAGCAGTCAGGCTTTCAGGAGGAGGACGTGTTGGTGTTGCTGGACAGCGATGCGATGCTGAGCGGCGAGGACGTGTACGACTCGCTGGCCGCCTTCGTTGCCTCCACTGCCGCCACAGCCGCAGAACACGCGCAGTACGCGGTGCGCGATGTGCGACTGGGCCGTCGGCTGCCGCCCGTGCTCTTCAGCGCCGAGTACAACTGCATGCACGCGCAGGCCTACCGCACCCGTCAGGAGTGCCCGACAGGGTACGACCGAATTGATAGCATGATGGCCGCCTGGGCTCAACACGCAAACACGGAAGTGCCCGCTGAGCACCGCGGTGGAAACCCTTTCCGGTACTTAAATGCTGGTGTTATTGTGGGCCGCGTGTGGGCCCTGCGGATGTTGTGGGCGGCGGCGCAAAAGTTTACGGCGACGCACCCGTTTTACGAAGGAGAAGAGTGGTGGTGTGATCAGAGCGTCTACGGCAGCCTGTACCTGCAGCTGCGGTGGTGGGAGGTGACCAGCCACTCGCTCGATAGCGCCTTGCCGCAGCCGTTGGACAAAACGTGGAACATGTCAGATCTGCTCTTCCCACCGTTGGTGCTGCCGGACCCGCTGCGTGGGCCGCACGGGCTGCCCGGTGGTCTCCTTGGTCTCGACTCGGCAGCTCGCTTCACGGTGGTCATCAGCACACAGATGGAGTCGAAGGGTCTTCTGCAAATCAGCGGCGTCCAGACAACTGAGAACACGCCACCAGAAAGGGCTGTCCAGCAGCTGCTACGAGAGTCCATAAAGCTGGAGACTGGAAGGACGGGAACACTGCGGTCGAGCCATCGCTTGCAGGTGACGCCGCGCTCTGGATTTGATTGCGCCAACACGACTGCATCGTTAAAACGGGCGGAGTGCCGCTACCGCGCAGCAGTGCTTGGCCTGGCAGGCGAGACAGGACCTGTCACACCGCTGCTGTGGCACTTTGCGGGAAAGTACAAGCGTCACCTGCTGACTCGCTTTCGCACGGTGTTCCCGTGGTACACGCCGACGCTGTGGAACGGCACGTGCCGAAGTGAGGTGGTGGACGTACTGCGAGCAGCACCACGTACTGCAGTATGGTACATCAACGCGACAACAGATCGCCCATTGGACACGGCGGCCATGACGCTGGACCCGCACCAGAAGGAAGACGACGTCTCGTTTGAACAGTTGTGCAATTTCTCGACTCCTAAAAAATGAACATCGTGTTTTCGTATTTTCTCTCTGGTCTTCTTGTTTTTTATGTGTTTACTGCTTTTAGAATTGTGAAAACATTTATTCGTTGCTTATCTATACAAAAACAAGTTCTCTACAAATCTGTTTCGCACGACCAATGCTGCTTCTTTGCGGCCTTGCCTTCTAGTAGTATTTCTCTGGATGATTTGCTAACGTTGAGAGTGCTGCGCTACGCATGATGCGCACTCACCTAGCCTCCTCGTACGTTTGAGGACGATTTTTTCAGTTTACTCGATTTCTAATTAACTTTGCAGTTTTCTTTAACCGATTCTCTCTCTCTCTTTGTGCGACGACACAACCATGCTTCTCCCAATTGTTTTCAGCTGTATTGACGCAGTTAGGGGGATCACAGATCATAGAATTCTAGAACATAGTTCTGCACGATGGTATTGCCCGTAAAGTCGCTGCTCAGGCAGTATTTCTGCAACTTTAATGCCATCGCCTTGGCCCTCCTCGCCTTTCAGAATGCCGGTTACATTGTCCTCATGGGCTACGCCCATCGACTGCAGGACGCCCCCACCGCGCTAGACGAACCCCCGAGAAAACGCTTCTCCTCCACGCACTTCATCGCCACGACGGAAGCGGTGAAGCTCATCATCTGCACGCTGTGGTGCTGCGTCGATGTGCTGCTGGACATGCAGAAGAGCGAGCAGGACGCAGCGGAGCAGACGTGCATCTTTGTCGAACACGAGGAGCCCCTCTTCCATGTCACCAGTACTGTAAAGCCGACGTCCAGCAATGTTTCCTCTCCAGGCACGCGGTCAGCCTCCTTAGTGTTTCCGCGCTCACCTGCCTCTCCCACAGCCCGGCGTCCGGAGTACTCTCTGCGCCGCATCATCGCTCGACCGAACTTCAACGCGCAGTTCGCCACCCGCCTGCGTCACGCCGTCGGCTTCGACGAGAAGTACAAGGAGGCGATGCTGATGGTGGTGCCGGCGGTGCTGTACANGTGCGCATCATGTTTCTGGCGTTGATGATGCGCGTGGTGCTGGACTTCCGCCTGTCGCTGGTGCGGTGGGTGGCGCTGGTGGGGCTGATGGTCGGCATCATCCTCGCACAGCTCGCGATGCAGCAGGCGGAAACGGCAGAGCCGGACGCAACGGAGGTGAGCGCGAAGGCGCAGCCCGCGTGGTCGCTGAAGGGCACGCTGGCTGCGCTGACGGGTGCCTTCATGAGCTCCTTCTCTGGTGTGTTCACCGAGTACGTGTACAAGCACCGCGGCAACCTCTTTACGCTGTCGGCGCGCAGCATCCATCTCGCGTTCTTTTCGCTGGTGTACTTTTTCTTTGTCTTTGGGCGTGAGGCGCTGCTGCGTGACGACGCCCTCTCTGTGTCTGGCAAGATCGGTGAGTTTCTTTCTACCTTTTTCGATGGCTTCACCGGGCTCGTGTGGCTGCTCGTCGTACTGCAGGCAATGGGCGGCATATTGGTAGGGTTGGTGGTGCGCTACTGTGATAACATCGTCAAGTCCTTTTCGACCGCCTTCGCGATTGTGTTGAGCGGCGCAGCCTCCGTGTTCCTCTTTGATCTGGCGATGTCACCGATGTTCTTGCTGGGCTCTCTATTGGTGATGATCTCAATCACTGTCTACAGCGTTAAGAAATGAGACTTCAGTTTGAATGTCACTCACGTGTTCTCCTTATCGAAAACTTGGAGGTGTCGCCGATGCCACATTTTTCCTTAACTGTTAGACGATTCATTCGATCCTTTCTATAGGGCTTTACTTTTTCTTCAAGCTCTCTACATCTAACCTGTTCATGTTGCTTCCTTGTTTCTTGCTACCTTTCAAACCCCCGGCCTACTCGACACCTTTGTGAGGCTCACTAGGTTGTTCAGCCCGCATGACAAGGTGCTCGCTTAATTTCATTTTTTTTTCATTGTTGACAACGCAGCACCGCCTGCTTCTCCACTATATCTAAGAAAACTAATAAAGGCTTTCTTATCTCTTTCTTTTCCCAGTTGACTGTACAGTATTACTTGATTCATCACAATAAGTGAAAACAAATAAATAAAACTCGGCTGATAGCGGCAACATCTTTTCTGCATTAATTGTCGTCGTGCTACAATAGATCCCTAGTTTATTCAAGATTTTTTTTTCTGGCATCTATTTCACGTCAATTCTTGAGTGGTATCAGAATGCAAAATGAGAAGCTTTGTTCTTGATCACTTCCGTGCTTCTGTACGTTTCCCCTTTCTCTCTTTCTCTCCTCTTTGCTCTATCTTCACTTTTTTTTTTTTTGTCAACGTTTCCCCTTCTTCCTGTTTTGATAATTCTCACTATCTACCATCGTACCTAGCGCAGTGCATCTTATTTGTAGCTTTTTTTTGTCCAAAGCAATTTTTTTATTTCTGGTGTAAACATTTGTCCGTGCAAAAAATAAACTTCTTTGACTCGTTGTAAAAAATTGCTTCTTTTTTTTTTCTCACGGAGTGAAGAAACACATCATTTACGGAGCTCAAAGAAAAAAAATACCTCTTTAATTTTAAAGCTTGTTGTTCGTTTAATTGTGCTTTTGTTTCCTTCCTTCTTTTTCAAGTTGTCTTCCTTCAACCTCTACATTTTTACCTTTAACCTTCCACATTTTCCTCATTTCCAGCTGAAGTTTTGCCTTTACAGTTTACGCAACCGCTGCAACACGCTCCAGTAAATTGTCCTTTCGACGGCCTTCAGTCATCTTCCTCAAATTATATTCCTCTTGTTTCCAAGCGAGTTCTGTGCCTTCCTGCACACCTGTTTTTTTTTTTTTTTTTGTACCGGTCAAAAGAATTCAAGCAAAGTTAAGGGTTTTTCCGCTTCCTTTCATCGCTCCTTTTCTCTTGCTCTCTTTATCGAAAAGCATCCTGCTTTTTTTTTTTACATTTTTATTTTAGCTTTCCCTTTTCCCGCTGCAGAATTGTGATTCTCGGTACCTTTATACTTCTTCCACTTCCTTCTCGTGTTCTTTGCGTTTACTTTTGTTTTTTTCTTTTACACCGTCCATCTTTCAGAAGAAGAATAAAAAAAAAAATGGCTATTCCTCTTCGCGTGTTGGTCACGCGGTACTTCTGCAACTTCAATGCCATCGCCTTGGCCCTCCTCGCCCTCCAGAATGCCGGCTACCTCGTGTTGATGGGCTACGCGCAGCAGCTGCAGGACACGCCACCGCCCGCCGGCGAGCCCCCGCGCCAGCGTCTCGTCTCCTCGCACTTCCTGGCCGTCACGGAGTTCACGAAGCTGGTGATGTCGTTTTTCTGGTGCATGTACGACGTGCTGCAGGACATGCGCAAGGACGAGCAGGCCTCGCTGCTGGAGGCTGTAGCGGAGGAGATGCCGGACACGGCGGCGGACAAGAAGGTCGACGCGGAGGTGGACACCACCGCCCCGTCGTCCGCTGAAAACAGCCTCGCCAAGTCGAACCCCGCAGGTGCCATGTCCCCCACAGCAGCCGCCGCGCGGGCTCTGCCGCAGGCGGAAGTGGCGGTCTCGCAGATCATGGCGCGGCCCGACTTCAACGCGCAGTTCGCCACGCGCCTGCGCCACGCCGTCGGCTTCGATGAGAAGTACAAGGAGGCGATGCTGATGGTGGTGCCGGCGGTGCTGTACACGATCCAGGGTCTGCTGCTGATCCTCGCCCTGCAGTACCTGGACCCGACGGTGTTCCAGATTCTGTATCAGGTGCGCATCATGTTTCTGGCGGTGATGATGCGCGTGGTGCTGGACTTCCGCCTGTCGCTGGTGCGGTGGGTGGCGCTGGTGGGGCTGATGGTCGGCATCATCCTCGCACAGCTCGCGATGCAGCAGGCGGAGCAGGCGAAGCAGGCAAGCGGTGGTGCCAACGCGTCATCGCACAAGTCGTGGACGGTGGAGGGTATGCTGGCTGCCCTTGCCGGTGCGCTGCTCAGCTCCTTCTCTGGTGTGTTTATGGAGTTTGTCTTCAAGAAGCGCGGCAACTTCTTTACGCTGTCAGCGCGCAACATCCATCTCGCCTTTTTTTCGCTGGTGTACTTCTGGCTCGTCTTTGTGCGTGACATCTGGAAGGGCGAGAACGACCTTTCTCTGATGGAGAACGTTAGCGAGTTCTTCATCACCTTCTTTGACGGCTTCACTGGGCTCGTGTGGTTCCTCGTGGTGCTGCAGGCCGTTGGCGGTATTTTGGTGGCCCTCGTCATGCGCTATTGCGACAACATCGTCAAGTCGTTCTCCACCGCCTTCGCGATTGTGCTGAGCGGCACAGCCTCCGTGTTTCTCTTCAACCTGCCGCTGTCGCCGATCTTCTTGTTGGGCTCCGTGCTGGTCATGAGCTCCATCACGGTGTACAGCCTGAAGAAGTAATTTGTTTTCTTCGCTATTCTATTTTTTTATATATGAATTATCATTGCATAGCCGTAGATCTTCATTGTCTTATATGTTTTTTGTCCTTTTTTTCTGTTGCTTTATTTCATTTGTGACATTTAATTGTGTTTGGGTGATTATGAAGCGCGGTAGTTTTCTTCTTTTCTCTCTACCAGGACGAAAAAAAAAGATTCTCTTGAAGTGTTTTTTTGTCTGTTTGTTTCCTTTTATCTTCATTGTCACTAGTGGTCAGAAAATGCTGGTTCTACGGCCTTTTTTTGTCGGAAACTTTATATTTATGTTTGTTGTCGTTAGTGTACTTTTCCACCATCTTTCTTTTCATATTTTCACTGTTTTGGAATCTCTTCACGTTCAAAGTCCTTTAAAGTTTTTTTTTTTGTTAACAGTATGCAGAAACACACGACAGTGTAGTGCTACTATTGTTTTGCTCCTGTTCCTGTAATTTTGGTTGCTGTTCTTTATTTTTCTCATTGATGGGGTATTTGTCCCTCGCACCGTCTCCTCTTTTTTTTTTTTTAAAGTGTGCTTCAAAGGAAAATGATAAGTCACCGCGCTTTTCTGTGAACGACTTGCCGTCGTATGTTTGATGAAGGAAAGCGCTGGTTGATTCTAATTAATCTGTTAACGAGTCTCTCATAAAAAGGCGCGAATCCGCTTTTGTCATAAATTCAAAACAAAAAAGAAAAGACAAAACACATTTTCTTGACAGGCAAAGGAAGCTGGGTTCTGGGTAGGAGCGAACCGCCACTCAGCATGACGCTTCCACATATTTTTTTTTTGCCTGTTCAGCTGACGCTCTTTGCGGAAACAGCTTTAAGAATATTAGGAACATGAACAATGCGCACTACGGCGTAAGCAGACTGCTTTTTTTTTTCTCCTTTCTGGTTTGACGTTTTTCTCAAGGTATGTCTTCCCTGCTGTTCCTTCTAACATCTCTCTCCTTTTCGTTGTTCTGCATTGCTTAGTCTTCTACTTCTACAAAGAGTTTTAAAGCCAACAAATCGTGCTGCTGTTGCTGCTTTCACACGCCCACACGTGCAACCGTCGCCGTATAGCTTTCTTCTGTCACGTTCTCTCTCTCTTTTTTTTTTTTAACGCATAAAACTTACAACAAGCTGTAAAGCTCTTAGCGTTTTTTGTTTTCTTGCGCAAGCGCCTATTTTGATAGAGATTGCTGGTTTTTCTCTCAACGAGCACCACGCGATCCACTTTGTCATTGTGTCTGTCGTTCTCTTCGCTTTTACGTTCGTTTCTCTTCGTTTCCTCTTCTGTGTCGTATACCTAAGCTCGTCCTCGTAAATCACGCCGCTTGCGTTGATTTTTCACCTTTTTTAGCGCAGTTCGATAAGATAACTAAACGCGCGAGGAAACTTGCTTGCTCTCACTTCGTTTACGCTTTTTTTTTTTAAGCGTTGTCAAACATTACTGTTTTCCTTGTCTTTTCTTTCCTTACACACCTTTAGCGGGCTTTCTTCACCGTTAGCCAACCTTTTTCTTTCTTTCTTTCCATTTTTTACTGTGAAATTATGCTCCGTCAGACGAAGAGCGCTGTCTTGCCAGGAGCTCTCTCCAACTCCGGTCTTGTTGCCGCGTGCAGCAGCTCGCTGCTCACGATGCGCTGCCACGCCTCCACGAGCTACTTTGCCGCCGTGCCGCGCGCGCCGCCGGATGCGATTATGGGCATTGCCGCCGACTTCGCTAAGGACAACAACCCGAAGAAGGTGAACCTCTGCATCGGCGTGTACCGCGATGAGCACAACAAACCTTTTGTGCTCGACTCGGTGCGCAAGGCGATGGCGACCATCGTGGAGCGCGACACGCAGATGGACTACGCCCCCATCGCGGGCCTGCCGTCCTTTGTGAACAGCATGCAGCGCCTGTGCTTTGGCAAGGCGGTGCTGGACGTGCAGGCGGACCGCATCGCCTCCGTGCAGACGCTGAGCGGCACCGGTGCCTTGAACCTTGGTCTGGAGCTGCTGCAGAGGTACTCTGGCAGCGTGGGGCCCTGCCCGATCCACATCTCCTCCCCGTCCTACCCGAACCACCTGAACATCCTGCAGCACCTCAACGCCGACATCAAGTACTACCCGTACTACAACATGCAGACGCACCGGCTCGACGTGGATGCGATGCTGAACTACTTCCGGCAGCTGCCCCCGCACTCCGTGGTGGTGCTGCACGCCTGCGCCCACAACCCGACCGGCTGCGACCCCACGCCGGAGGAGTGGGAGAAAATCGTCGACGTGGTGCGCCGCGGTGACCTGATCCCGTTTGTGGACATGGCCTACCAGGGCTTCGCCACCGGCGACATCGAGCGCGACGCCTACGCGCTGCGGGCCCTCAACGAGCACGACGTGCCGACCTACCTCGTGGCCCAGTCGCTGGCTAAGAGCTTCGGTCTCTACGGGCAGCGCACCGGCGCCCTGCACATTCGCTGCACGACGCAGAAGGAGAAGGCGAATGTGCTCTCGCAGCTGCAGTCCACAGTGCGGGCGACGTACAGCAACCCGCCCATCTTCGGGGCTCGCATCGCTGATGAGATTCTGCGCACGCCGGAGCTGCGGGAGGAGTGGAAGACGGAGCTGCTGGGCATGTCGCAGCGGCTGCAGAGCGTGCGGCACCGCCTCGTGGCGCAGCTGCGCGGCTGCGGCTCCACCCGCGACTGGGAGTTCCTGGAGAAGGGCGTGGGCATGATGTCGCTCACGGGGCTGACGGAGGAGCAGGTGGGCCAGCTGCAGGAAAAGTACAGCGTCTACCTGACCCGCAACGGCCGCATCGCCTTCTCAGGGCTGAACATTGAGAACGTGGCGTACGTGGCGCAGGCCATCCATGACGTCTCCTCGCGTTAACTCATCACATTTGTTTGGACACGTATTTTATCTGTTGGTAATTATATTTTTTTTTGTGGTTGTTGTTGATGGAAAATGCTGCGTTAGTCAAAGCGAATATCACGCTTTTTTTTAAAGAGTAAAACTCGTCGCCTTTGTTCTTGTGGCTAGTTCTGCTGGCTTTTCTCGCTACACCTCATGTAAGTGTCTGCCAGAGCGCACAGCTATTGCTAACACGAGAAATGCGGTGTAGCCGATTTTCTCACTACAGCTCGTTCGGCAACACGTACGCTGTTGAAGGCTTCTGGTTTTTCTTTTCCCCCTCCTTCTTCCTTTTTCTGACTTGGCCTATCCTCGCAGCGTGGACTGGAATACACCGGTTATCTCCAGCTTCTTTTTGACATCTTCTCCTTTCTTTTTTGTCTGACGGTGTGTGTGTGTGTGTGTGCATGCGTATATTATCTAGCTTTTGAAGTTGAGGCGGCGGTTGGTGACAACTCTTTTCTTTTTTTTTTGAATAAAAACAACAACACACACATTCGTATACATCTGCGAGCGCTCATTCTATTCCTTCTGATTCTTTTCCTCAATTTTTGTCACTCAACACGTTCGAATCTGTGATCGTTATTACAAAGAACAAATCGTAAGAGAAAAAATGAAAGACCTTGACAAAGAGGAAAAAAATGATTTCATGCGCTTTCATGATAATGATTAACGCAAAACGAAGCTTAGTCTCTAACATAAGAGTTTTTTTTTTTTGCTTTCGTAATGGAGACGAAGGAATGCAGAGAGTCGATAAACATAAAAAGCGTTTTCCTTTCGTTTAAGAAAAAGCGCACATTTTGCTTAATACTGTGCATTTGGAAATCGAAATGAGAACGATACTTTTTAATTGAATGAAAAGCGCTGCTGATATTTTACGTCCTCTCCTCACGTCCTCCCTATTGCTGCTTTCCATTCTTCAGATTGCACCGTTTTTTAACTGCTGATCGCAGAGCCGCTAAGGAGTGTGAAAGCGGTCGGCGTTTTTTTTTTTATTCCTGTACTTTTAGACTCTTCCACCTAAAAACAACCACATAAACCGTTTTTCCTTGTTGCAGTATTAGCTTTTACCATTATTTTCAATTTACGTTAAAAAAAAAAAACCGGCTTTAAAGTACTATTTGTTTTGCCAACGCATCTATACATTCTTTCCATACGCATCCCTTTTTCCAGTACTCTACTCGCCTCACATTTATTCCTTAGAATCTTCCTCTTTTTTTTCCTGCTTTTACTTTTTCTTTGACGATGCTGAAGACACATGAGCGGACGCGGTCCTCGGGGTCGCGGCAGGCATCGATGTCCTCCTTTGACCGCTGGCTCGAGCGCACACAGCGAAAGGGCAACATCGGCAACAGCGGGCAGGGTCACGACCACCTGAGCAGCTATGCCGCGTACAACGATAACTACCACGTCGACCCGCGCGCTTCCGGGCTGAATGGTGCTGCGCCGTATTCTGCCCGCCCTGCGTCTGCGTCTCCGCCACCCAGTCGGTTGGAGCAGCTGGAAGGTCTTCTCTTCGCGCAGAGCCACTACAACCGTCTGTACAGTTCCGCCGGTGAGGCATCGCAGATGCCGAGTGGAATTCTGAATGGGACGGAGGTGTACGACCAGGCCTACCCACCGCCGCAGCAGCCTTATTATGCCTCGCACATGGCCAACTCTCTGGCCCAGCAGTCGCCGCTGCCGCTGCAACCCGGCGGGTTCCCCCCGACGCAGCGGCCCCTCTACCTCCCGGCGAGCGAGATAGACTACTCGTCCCTGCCCAACGTCAACAGCGCGGAGTCTCTCTACAGCAGGGACGCCTACAGCTACGGCCACGTCACTGCGGGAGGAAATGGCGCAGATGGGCGAAGTCCGGTGGCGATGTTGGGCAGTGGGGCGATGACCACGCATGAACCCTTTGCCTCCCCTCGAGAACCTTTCGGATCGTATGCGATGCTCCCCGGTGGCGCGGAAGCGGAGCGCTACATTGCCCGGCTGGAGGAGGAGGTGCAGGCGCTCATGACGGAGAGCGGCGAGAAGGACCGCGTCGCCGCGTCCTCCGCCGCCGCCCGCGACGCAATGGCGCTGCAGCTGCGGGAGGCGACGCGGCGCTGCGACATCGAGCGCGACGAGCACCGCGCGGCGCAGAACCTGACCCACAGCTTTCTGCGCACGCTGTCCTTCCACCGCCTCCTGGAGGAGCGCAGCCGCGCCATGGAGCTCAACACCAAAATATCCGTCCTTCAGCACGAGCTGAAGCTGGCCGAGACGATGCGCCGGCAGGCGGAGCTGACCGCCACCTCCGCCGCCGCCGCGTCGTCCACCGCCGCGCAGGAGCTGCAGCGGAAGGTGGAGGAGGAGCAGCTGAGTCGGACCGTCACGACCACGGTGAGCACACTGCTGCAGCAGGAGTACGCCCGGCTGGCGGAGCTGGTGGCGCAGATGCCGCAGCGCATGCAGGCCCTCGTGCAGGACAGCCGGCCACCGCAGACAAGCCCATCGCCGCCCGCGGAACCGACGGAAACGCCGGAGCAGCGACGGCTCTACGCCCTGCTCGAGTCAACGATAGAGACGCTCCACAACAGCACCAACACGATCAACGCGCAGCACGCTGCGAAGGAAGAGCATCCCAAAGCGCCGGTGGTCGAAACGCCGGCGAACGCGCTCAGTCACGCCGACTCGGCACGGCTGCTCGCGTTGGTGTCCCGCATGGCGAACCACCAGGAAGTCGTGCTCGACTTGTACTGCAGCGCGGTGGAGACGAAGTCGAGTCTGGCACAGTACGAAATGAACATTATCCGTCTCATCGCGGAGAAGCAGTCCTCCCTCACGTGGGCCACGCTCTACGAGGAAAAGAAAGACGAGGTGCGGCACCTCAACGAGAAGTTGATGGAGCTGCGCGGAGAGCTGCGGCTGGCGGCCACCGGCACCGCCACCACCGCCGGCATGACTCCGCGAGGGATGACAGGCGTGGGAAGCTTTGCCGGCAGCTTCAGCTCGCAGAGCTACGAGACCTACGCCGCGCCCTACGTCCCACACAAGAAGGCCGCGGCAGCCGCGACGTCACCTCACAAAAACGGACCGGAGAGTCGTGGCGGCAACAACAACGCTCCGGCGTCCACCACTGCCACCATCACGGAAGGGCGAAAACGCGTTGTGGCGCACTCCAAACCGATCGCTGAGTTGCGAGAGGAAGCGCGGCGGCTTGGTGCCCACCCCGCCGTGCACTACCCACTGCCGGTCACGAGCCCCTCCCCCTCCATGCCGTCCTTGTACAGCAGCCACACACCGCACCCGGTGGAGCAGACGGTGCTGAAGCTGCGCTCACCCGATCGGACGGAGTCGCGGCACTCGACACCGGAGCTGCGCGAGCCGTCGCCGCAAAAGACGCCCGCGGTGGCGCTGATCCGCGCGTTCTCGCCACGCACCGAGAGCTCCAGCCCGTCCACGTCGGGCTCTGACGAGACGGAAGAAAAAGAAGAGGAGAAGAAAAAGAGCGCGACGCCAGTGTCGAGGAAGGAGGAGCCCAGCTCGCGTGGCAGCCCTGTCAGCAAGAAAAACGACACGAGGGCTCTCCAGAAGGTCACGCGTACCCCCACGCGGCGGCGCAGCGCTTCAACGTCGTCCTCGTCCCTCTCCGAACATGTCAGTGGTACGGCTGCCGCCGTGAAGGATCGCCCCGCCTCACCGAAGCCGGCGTCCCGCGTGGTGCATCTGAACATGCCGGCGCTGCAGCGCGTCGCCACGACGGCCTCGTCGTCGTCCCTCAGCTCTGTGCGCTCCACCTCCGTCACGAAGCCGGGCCTCGCCCCACGCGAGACCGTCGCTACCACCACTCCTGCTGCTGCTGCGGCGGCGGCGTCGAAGGTGAAGGTGAAGTCTGTGCACAACTCTTTTGACGAAGACGACGACAGTGATGCGTCTGAAAAGGCAGCGCCCGCACCAAAACAGCAAACAACGCTCAAAGCACCGGCAACGGCCGCCACCACGAAAGTGGCTTCCTCCAATAAAGCAGCCATCGCAGGGGAGAAGAAACCCACGCAGGCAGCACCGCCGATAAAACGTCTCTCGTTGGATGAGGCGGTGAAGGCGATGGAGAAGGCGAAGAAGGGAGACGACGACGACAACGACGGCGATACTTCCTCGCTCTCCCTTAGCACCTCCTCCTCCTCTTCCTCTTCCCCTGTTCGTGCTGGTGGTGGTGGTACAGCTGCTGCGGCGACGGCCACAAAGACAGGCAAGGCGGCGTCACGTCTCTCACCCGCGAAGGCCCGTCACCCGCGGAAGTCTTCTTTCGACGATGACGAGGATAGCAGCGAGGAGCCGGCGCCTGTGGTGGGGAAGAAGACGCTGCCAAGCAAAACAATAACGCCGTCCCCCGCTGCCGCGGCGGCACCAGCGCCAGCGAGTAAAACGACGATACCGGCCTTATCGCTGGCGGCGGCGGCGCCGACCAAGTCCGACCCCGCAGTGATCACCGGCTCGGCGACGACGAAGAAGCCGCAAAAGCTGAAGCTGCCCACGTGGTGACAAAGCCTTTTTATAACCTTCTGTTTTTAGTGTAACTGTTTGTGCTCCTATTGAATTTGCTTTTTTTTTGTTTGTTGTTCTTAGATGTCTGTGTTTCCTTTTAACGTTAGAACCCTATTTCTGCTGTTTTGTTCCGATGATAATTTTTTTTTTCCATGAAAGCGTGCACTAAGGCAAACGTCTGCTGTTTTTTTTTTCTCGTCCTTCTTTTTCTTTCTTTGCCTATCCTCTTTGTTTTCTCATTATGCACCTTTTTCTTTGTAATTCGTTGATCATTGGCACTTTTCCTCTTTTTTTTTTCTCTTCTGACACCATCATTTGCTTTGTCCATGCTTTTTCGTTCACAAACTACCAAGACATCGGAATGCAACTGGAAGCCGATGTTTTGTCCTTCGTGGCAGCCAAATTCAAAGAAATGATTACGGATGGAACTCTGCAAACTGAGTTTCAAAGTTGAGCGGCACTCACCATAGTTTTCTCTCTCTCGTTCCCAACCTTCCCTTTTTCTTTTCCATTGGTCTGGTGCGTTCCGCAGCTCCTCTGCTTTGAGGTGCGCTGAAATATCTTACAGGACGGAAGATTCGCAGACATATTTAAGGATCTTCCTTTCTCTCTCTTTCTTATAGTCTATACAAAATCAATACACAACTATTTTCTTCCCTGCTGTTGTTGCTCAGATCAGCCCGCTTGACACCTACTGAAAAAAAAAAAAAGCAAATATGGAACAACCATTCCGGATGCGCTTCATGAACTCTGTCCTTCTTACCGGCGTGCTGCTGATGTACGTGCTGTACGACACCGGGTTCCGCTTCTGGATGGCGCAGAGCGACAGCGCCGCGCTGAACGCCGCCATCGTGCGCGACACCACCTTTCTTAAGCGGAACGGCGAGGCCGCCATCACATTTGAAGCGTCGCTGGAGGCGACGACGAGCCCGTCGCTGCAGAGCTTTCTTCAAGAAGGTGGGCAGTGGACGCGTGTGAGAGACGACAGCAACGACGACGCCCCACGTCAGGACGCGCCGTCGCTGTCCGACCTGCCGATGGCGGCGGTGATTGTGGAGAGCACGTGGCTGTCGCCGGACGGCAGCGCCGTCTCTGCCTCCTACGCGCAGCGCCTCTTGGAAGGTTTTCGCTACGCCGTCCTCACTGGGTCACCGTGGCTGCTGCTCGTCGGGTCAGAGGAGGAGACCGCCGTGGCGCTGCAGCACCTGCGGCGACTGCCCAATCCGGCAGGGGCGCTCTTCGGCGACGCTGCGATGCGGCGGTGGCCGGCGGAGTTTCAGCGCTACGTCGACCCGATTCGGGACTCCATGCGGGACTACCACACGCTGGGGCAGTGGATGCGTGGGGTGACGACGCGGCTGATTCCGTCGTTTGCCGCCTCCAGCCTGCCACAAACGTCCCCCACAACATCATCGTCCTTCAGCGCACGGGGGACGGCCGCGGAATCGGTGTCGTCGGCACCTCCAACGGACCAGCTCCACTTCCACCGCTACCACCACGCTACCGCGCTGCGCGCATCGCTGAATCATCTACTGTCGGTGAACGCGCTGACGAGCACGGACAGCCACGCGCACCGCAGCTGTCCACCCGCGCTGATCCTCGCTACGGAGTGGCTGAGCCGCAGCGACGCCGCCTTGATAGAGAAGAACGAAAAGGCGCTGAAGGCTGAGCACTGGCTGCCGTCCCGCGTAGTACTGCACGCCACGTCAACGAACGCCTATGACGCCGATACCGACGATACGCGCAGCTCCCCGTCAAGGGGCGGCGCGGCCACCGCAGCGATCGCCGACACCACCACGCGAACCGAAAAAGGGGAAGAGGGAGGAAGGGGCTTTCCGCTAGGTGTCAGCGCCTCATGGGAGTCGCCGCGAGTGCTGGAGCTGGCGCTGAACTTCACGCACCGCCGCGTCCACGTGACGCTGCCCGGCATCGTCACGGTGACGGTTGCAGACGCGAACCAGCGGGCACGCGGCGTGGCCAAGGCGCTGCAGCAGCTGCTGGAGAAGACCCTTGTGCAGCGCCACGCCGTGATCCCGAGTGCGTCAACGTCTCGCGCAGACTCTCCGGACGGGTGGTGGTGGTGGCTGGGCCGCCCGTACGGCTTGACGGTGGTGGGCGGCCGGTGGGAGCAGCAGCGTATCAAATTGCTCTACCTGAAGGCTTTGCGCGAGGCCACCGCAGACACGCAGGAAGGGCTGCGCCGCGCCGTGCAGGACGTGCACAAAACGCGGTGTCAGTTCGAGGCCGGCAACGAGGTGTCCGCCCTGTCGCGGCTTCTGTGCGGCGGGGGCGGCGGTCGCACAAGCCGCGGCGGCGGTCGCGGTCTGCTGCCGACGGTGCTGCCCTTTACTGCGGCGGTGCCGAGCCTACCGAAGGTGTACGTACTGCCGCCCGCCTGGGAGGAGGTGCCGCTGCCGGAGCGGCAGCCGGAGTGGCTCAACTACACCGGCGAGCTCCCGCTCGAGATGAACCCGCACGCCTCCTACGCGGCACGCATTATCGGTCGCTGGAGCTACTTCATCTACGACAATTACCGACAGTGGGTCAACTGGTTCCTGGCGTCGCTGCCAAGCGGCGCTTACCAGGACCACTTTATGCTGGCGTCGGTGCTGCTGTCCGACCTGGCAGACCACCGAATCAGCTTGAGAGACTTTCTCTACGCGCGATGAAGCCAGAAAAGCAGGGCGGAGTGAAATGGGAGAAAAAGTGAAAATGCTGCCTGCTATGAAGTTTTGAGGTGGCGTACTGGACACAATTTTCACTTAAGCTGCTCTTTTTTGGCTACTTTCCCGTCGATGCTACGACAACGAAGAAGAAAAAAAAAAACGTTTGGTGCCGAGGATTTATTCCTCAACAACCATGGAATTCTTTTCTTTTCTTTTTTTTTTTCGAAGCCTTTTTTTTTTCAGAAAATGCAACGAAGAATTCAAACGAGTAGCTTGGGGGCTACACTTAGTGGAAAACAATAAGGCATTCATTTTTCTAGGTATTTGTTTTTCAACATTTCTGAAGTCTCCTTTGTTTTGCGAAGTAAAAACTGCTGTTTTTTTTTTTTTCCGCTGCCGACAAAATACCGAAAGAAGCTTTTTTTAACTGGGTCCAAAGCCACAGTTTGCTGTTTGTGTTTCTTTTCAAGTATCAACAACTACTGGTCGCGTCTCTGAACCTCTTCTCTTTTTTGGTTTTCTTCCTTCTCTACGTTTTTTTTTCTCCTTCAGGAACGTTTGTTTAGTTGTCTCATTGTAGTGAAGGCTAGTCGTGCAGCGGTTACAGTCTCCGCGCGCTTTTTGCCGTCAACTATTCTTTTTTAAAGTTGGTTAATATCACAAAATCAAAAACGCCACGTTCATATTTTGTTTACCCCTTGATTTTACCTGTACAGGTGCTGTGCGTCTGTGTCAGAAGCGAAGCTTCGGCGTCGGCACAGTTTTCGTTTCCTCATCCACACCTGCCATCGCATTTTTGTCCAGCAACGCAGAATAGTTGCAATTTGCCTATTTTTCACGCTAATTTACCAACATCCCACAAATCCACCTCCTGGTTAAAAGTCGTATTTCTCCCATTTCACTTCGCGTCACAAGAAGACCGAAGCAGACGCAACAAAGAGAGGAAAGCAAAACACTTTTCGCATACACCGTATCAAATAGTAAAAAATCAATGGAAGCTGCTGTGACGGCGTTAAAAAACAGCGGCAACGCGAAGTTCGCCGCCGGCGACGTTGCCGGCGCCATCGCGGACTACCGCCGCGGGATCGCACAAATCGAAGCTGCTGCTACGGCGGCGGGTGGTGCTGGTGGTGCCACGCCACTCGACAGCGCATCGCCACGCTCCACCTCCCTGACCGCGCTGCATTGCCTTCTCTACTCCAACCTGGCCAACGCGTACCTCAGCACCGGCGACTACCCATCCAGTTGGAAGGCGGCCGCGCAGGCGACGAAGGTGGATCCCGCTGCGTGGAAGCCGTGGCTGCGCTTCATCGAGGCGCGCCGCCGCGCCGGGTACCCCTTCGACGCCTTTGTGCACTCGCTGCGCTATCTGCGGCCTCTGATTCGGTCGGAAAAGGAGCAGAGGCGGATGACGGCGGCCGAGGCGGCCGCGACCCTTAGCTCTGTCGAGGACCCTCTGTGCGACGAGCTGGGGCTGCTGCGCCTATCGCCCGACATCGAGCTGGTCGAGTACGCCGGCGGCGTGGCAATGATCAGCCGCCGCGTCTTTCAGGCGAAGGATGTCGTCTTTATTGAGAAGAAGTACGACAAGACGGACTTTCAAGAGAAGGAGCTGATGGCGCAGCCGGACCTCACGACGGAGCTCATCGTCGGCTACTTTGCGGAGCGGCTGCGTCCCGAGCAGGAGGCGATGACGGCGCGCTGGCAGGCTTTTAAGAGCGACTTCACCGGTGCCTGGCCGCGCTCCGACGAGGAGATCGACGCAGACACGCGGGAGACGGTGGGCAGTTACCTGCGCGCCCGCTTCCCCGATGTGCCGGAGCCGGCCTTCCGCGAGCTGCTTAGCACGACGCTCATGTGCCGCTACAACTGCTTCCACTCCGGCTTCTTCCGCACGTGCGCGCTGGCCAACCACAGCTGCCACGCCAACATTGCCATGAAGTATAGCAGCGCGGACGAGACGGTGAAGATGATCGCTGTCGACGCCATCCAGCCTGGGGAGCTGATGAACGTGAAGTACCTCAGCGACGCGCACTTCCTACTGGGGGTGGGCAAGCGGCGGGAGCTGCTGCGGTCGTGGCTCTTCTGGTGCCAGTGCGACCGCTGCCTGCACGACAGCCAGCCTTCCGCCATCTCCGAGTTTGTGCAGTGCCCGTCATGCCAGACGTACTCGCACTCAGCGCTGCTCGGCTTCAACGCCACGGGCGATCCGCTGCTGCAGTCCGAGGAACCGTGCCGCGCATGCGGTGTCCCGATCACCTGGACCGATGCTCAGCGCTCCCTCCTTTTGGACGACTTGATGCATTCGTTCACGAACAGCACGAGCTTCTATACGGCCGACACGCTGGCAGCGTGGATGCGGGACCAGCTGGCGCAGACGGAGCGGCTGCAGCTGCACCCGGAGAATTGGATCTACCGCGTGCTGCTGTACTTCTTCGCCGTCGCCGCGACGAGCATGGTGGACCGGGTGCAGGCCGGTTTGAGTGAGCCGCGCATCTCGCAGAGCACGATCGACGAGATCAAGCAGCTGTTTGGCGCCTGCGGGCTGCAGGAGTTTTATCTGCCGCGCTGCGCAGCGGTGAAAGGCGACGATGTGACGGCGGGCGATGTCAGCCAAGACGCGTTTGTCTGCGCCGCGCCCGAGAGCGGTGGCGGCAGCGAGTTCCTGAAGGCGCTGATCATTCTGTGGCAGCTGCTCTCGCCTTTCTATCCCGTACACGAGATGTGGTCTGTGCATGATGCGATCTGTAAGATGGTGCTGCTGCACCTGTTGTACCCGATGCCTGCCGTGACATTAAGCCCTGCCTTCGCGTTGCAGCTCCTGCAGCGCCACGGTCGCTACGTGGGCGAGATGCAGAACGCGAAGTGGGTTCACCGGTACAGTATGCACAAGACCACCTTCAACACAAAGGAGCCGCTACCTTTGGCGAAAGTAAAAAAGGCCTTGAAGGACTAGACTCTGCGAAAGGGAGGTACTTGCTGCGCCGCATTTTTCTGTAGTTTTAACCTGCGTGTTCAGATTAATCGATCGCACCAAAACGCTTTTTTCTTTATGTTCCCTTTGTTCTTATTCTCACCCCCTGTTTTCTATTTGTGGGCTGTTGCTCTCAACCTTTTATGAAATCTATGCTGGTTATTGGATTCGTAAACGACGTAACTGAACCTTGTGTTGCACTCTCTATATCCCGTTGTGGAGGAGACTATCCTCAGTTTGTATGCATTCTGGCATAGACAAAATAAGATTGAGAAATACAAAACAGAATCTTTTTTGGTTTCAGTGACGCCAATAATCATTTGTATGTTTAGTCTTTGACTGGTATGCGATTCTTAAACACGCGTTTGGTTTATTCTTCTTACAAGGAGCACATTTGTCCTGCTTTGTTGTCGGATTCCTTCACAAAAAAAAAATGGAGGTTGTGCTTTGCTAGTACGCACTCGCGCGATGTGCAACCTTTTATTTTTAACCGTTTTTTCTGTTTTTTTTTTTTATCGCGTCTTTTGCAACACTCTCACTCCGTCTCTTTGCTTCCACAGCTCCTGTGCGGGCAATTCCTTTTTTTTGTCGAAGTACTACGGCAGCAGTAGTTGCCCTGTTTAATCTGACATAGTATCGCAAGCTCCGCTCACCGTCATCTGATCACACACCTTTCTGAACACAAGTCACGGGTTTGTAGTTTAATTTTTCCTTTTTTCTTTGTTTGGTTGTCTCACCCCTCACATTGCACCATGGCGAGCTCACCCAGTCTTTTGATTTACCTCAATAGCGATGTCGCGATGGAACGGCCGTACCGCACCACGCTGCCCGCCAGCGTGGACACCCTCGCGGAGCTGTGCCAATTCCTGACCTCACGCATTCCCCCACGCGCAGGCGAGGACCCGGTCGGTCGCGGCTACCGTTTTCTCTACTCTATCCTCGGCAAGCCGCTGTGGCGGGTGAAGGAGTGCCTGGATGCCGGCACCATCGTGCTGAGCGTTGGGCCAGGGTTTCTTGCCCGTCGCCCCAGCTCCATTACGGACGGCACGCACGTCGACGCGCAGAGTGGCGGCAACACCACGGCGCCAGCTGCCGACCTTGCGCAGACCGGGGCTGCTGCGGCTGCTGCTGCGGCGACGACGGTGGTGGACTTGACCACGCCTGACCGACTCGCTGCGACCTCGCGTGGTGGCGGTATTGGAGATGGGGAGCGGCTGCGTCCTGACGCCTCGCCGTCCGCCTCTCCGCCTGTGAAAATACCCACGGAGGATGCGTACAGTGCCCCATCTGTTTTCTTCTCGGCAGCCTCTGTGGCTGCCTCAGCGGCAGCAGCACCACCACCATCATTATCAGCGGTGTCTGCGACAGCAGGAATAGCGCCTTCCGCACGCTCCAGCGGCGGGTCGCGGCCTGCCATGGTGGAAGGAACAAGAATTGGTCAGACCAACGCAGCAGCTCTGGAGAGCAATGACGGTGGTGGCCGGGATAGCGTTGACGCTGCGTGGCCGCCTGCGCCGTCGGTGCGCCGCCCGTCGCAGACCGATGAACGAGAGCGACTCGTCAGCATCACACTAAACACCGCCACCCGCGGCACACGCGCCTCCTCCGGCAACAACAACAACACTACTACTACTGGTATTGGTGGTAGTTGGGGTGGAGTGCACATGACACAGTCCACGCCTCTCGCTGCGACGAATCTGCAGGGCGACGGCGTAGAACGGACGCCGGCGGTGCGCCTCTTCACTCCACCGGGTGCCACCGCGGCAGGCGATGATAGCACGCGCCACTCCGCGCTTCCTGTCCATCCACCACCTCCTCCCCCTCCGACGCACGTCAAACCAGCGCCGGAGCCCTCTGCTGCAGCACGTGAGTTGCCGCGAGGAATGGTCTTTATTGGTCACGAAACCCACCCGCTGCCTCCGCGGCCCAGCTTTGCGTCGTCGCACGTGGCGCTCCAGGCGGTGCTGCCCCACCTGCAGCCGCTCCCCAGCTCCTCCATTTCGAGCACTCTGCAGTACCTCCTGCTGCGGAAGTGGGACGCCTATCAGAAGCTGCACGCCATGCCGCCCGCCGACCTCATCGCAGGCGAGGCGCTGTCACAGCAATTTAATGCCATCACTACCTCACTCAGCAACAGCAACAGCAGCAGTGGTGGTGGTAATGGTGGCTCGGCTGTGGCGAGCGCGTGTCGTGTGCTCGTCAGCGGACCGCCTCGCAGCGGCGTGTCGACGACGGCCGCCTTCCTCGTCCGCCATCTGCTGCGCACGCTGCAGTTCCAGCCGCAGCACGCCCTCCACAACACGCTCGTGGTGGCCCTCGACTTTCAACTCCTCTTCGGACCTGCACCGCCGAACACGCCGGCCACGCACCCACCCCGCCTTCTTCTCGACCTCACCTCCCTCTATCAGCTTGTCATTCGCACGGTGCTCGACGCCGTAGTGGCGCAGCGGCCCGTGCTGCGCGAGGCGGGGCCCCTGCTCAGCCAGCTGTGGGACTTGGTCGTGAAGCCGAACACGCAGCCGCACGTCGCGCCGAACTTCACGACGTACACGCAGGCCGCCGCGCTGGTTGGCGGTGATGTGCTGACGCGGTGGACGCGGCTGGCGGAGCAGGTGTTTCCCATTCTGCAGGCCGCCTGTCGCACGCCGGAGGTAGCAGAGCTGCGTGATGCCGCGCTGGACATTCTCTTCTACGCCATCCCGTGTGAGCTGGCGGCCTCGCTGAACTTCTCCGGCGTGCTGTACGCCGTGGACGGCGCGGAGGCGCTGACGCGGTGCTACGCGGAGCGCGTGACGCGACCCGCTGGCGATCTTGGACCGCTGCTGCAGAGCCTCACTGGGGATGCGCGGGTGCACGTGGTGCTGTCGTGGCCCTCGACGCTGGCCCCACGCACGCTCTTCATTCCAGGGCTCACCGCGCACGTTTCCACGGTGGGTCTGGTGACGCGTGCGGCCCTCAACCACATGCAGTTTCCGCAGCTGATCAAGTCCGGGCGGAAGCAGTACCCGCTGGAGGTGTTCCTGGGCTGCCCGGGCTACCTGACCTACCTCTACCGCGTGGTGCAGCCGTTCCGGAAGAACTTGACCATTCCAACCACTGCGTACTCGGCGTACTACCAGCAGAACTATGCGTGGACGCCGACGGACGGCTACGCGATTAAGATCGACTCCTACGAGGCGACGCAAGCGCTGGACCAGCTGCTGGCGCTGGTGCAAACCCTGCCGGTTGCGTGAGCAAGAACTGATGGTACTAACTGTGGCTCAGTGTGAATTGTTGTGGTCTCTTTTTTTTTTCACCAATTGTACTATTATGCATTTAGAATGACCTCTATTTCTTTTCTCGTTTTTTTTTCGATTTCTATCTTTTTTAATCTTTTTTTTTTTCCTTTTCTGTATTGTTTCACCCTTAGATTTGCATTCTTTCAGAAAAACAAATTTATGTTATGTTTCTGTGAAGTGTAGCCTAGTCGAATGCGAGAACGTGAAAAGTGACGATGCATCAAACGGGGAAGTGATGCGAGGCACCTCGTGATTCCTCACGTGCAGTTATGGAAGAGGCGATTTCGCATCCGTGTTTCAATTTTATGTAATAATTTTTATTTCTCTCTTGTCTGTTCACGGACTTCAACATAAACGCCTACAACGACCACTTCTCACTGCTTACCTTTAAAATTCCCTAGGTATTTCCACAGTTGAAAGTATTTGCATTCCACAAAACCCGTTGCAGCGACAGTTAATCAGCCGCACCCCCCCCCCCCCACACACACACACACAGTCAAGGATAGAAACAAAAAAAAGAAGAAAAAAAAAGAAGAAGCAACCATGCCGAGTGCCTCTAGCCGCTGGTGCCTCATTGAGAGCGACCCCGCCGTCTTCACGGAGATGATCCAGACGGTCGGGGTGAAGGGCGTGTCGGTGGAGGACCTTCTCATGCTGGACGCCTCCATGCTGGAGCAGTACGACCGCGTCTACGGCCTTGTCCTGCTCTTCAAGTGGCAGTCCGCCGAACAGGCCGCGCCGCTCGGCACCGTCGTCAAGGACGCACCCGTCTTCTTCGCGAAGCAGGTGATCGAGAACGCCTGCGCGACGCTGGCGATTATGAACACGCTGTGCAACTACGCCGACCAAGTCGAGCTGGGTCCCCGCATGCAGCAGTACCTCAGCTTCTCGCAGGCGATGGATCCTGAGATGCGCGGATCGCTGCTGGACGAGTTCGACGAGCTACGCGAGGCCCACAACTCCTTCGCCCCGCAGGCGGCCTTTGAGATGAGCGGGAAGGCCCCGAAGGACGCGGATGTGTACCACTTCGTCTCCTTCATTTACCGCCAGGGCCACATCTGGGAGCTCGATGGGCTGCAGGAGGGCCCGCTGCAGTGCCGCGAGGCCACCGACGCGAACTACCGCGAGGCCCTCGTGGAGGTGGTGCAGCGCCGCATCGACGACATTGCTGCAAAGGACACGAAGGGCGCGGGTCAGGGCATCTCCTTCTCCCTCATGGCCATCGTGAACGACCCCGTGGAGGTGCTGGTGAAGAAGATCGCGGCGCTGAAGGCGGAGGAGAAGCCGACGGCGGCCCTCGAGGAGGAGCTAGCAGACCTGCAGGCGCAGCGCAAGAAGGACAGGGAGGCCAACGCGCGCCGCCGCCACGACTACAACGCGATGATCGTCGCGCTGCTGAAGACGCTGGCGGAGCGGGGAAAGCTGGAGGCGATCGTGGAGGAGGTGCAGGCCAAGGCGGCAAGCAAGTAAAAGGCAAGCGGGGAAAACGAGGAGAAGAATGTCTCTCTTACTTGCGTTGCGTCTTTGTGTCGTTTCTTCAGTTCTGCCATCTATCGACTTCTTCCTTTATGCTGGTTTTGTTGTTGTTGTTGCTATTGGATGCTGCTGACGGTATTGAAAGCGGTGAAGCGATAAATTTGGGTTTATCTGTTGAGGTAGCACGTTGCACACATTGTGAGGCTTGACGAAGGTCGGCTCGTTCTGTGCGTGGAGTGTTTTGAAGTTAGGTTTTTGTTTTGCGTGCCGACAGAGGTACAGTTAGCACCTATACACGTCGCTGTGAAGTACTAGTCCTTCCTGTTTTGTTTGCGTGTGGCGTCCCATTTTTGCGTTTTTGACTGCCCGTGTCTTTTAGTTCTTTCCATTCTTTTTTTATTTTCCGTTATTGCGTGTTCGCGTTTATTTCATAAATATTATATATTCTATTCACCGTTTGAGTCTACAAAAAAAGCTTCAACAAGAAAGAGACTGAATGTACAAATGCTGGTAACGGTTGACGCATGGCTGCGATGCAGAGCTTCAACTTGCTGGATTGTTGTCAACTGCTTGGCGCTGCAGGAGGATAAAGAAACGGTGAAAATCTGCAATTTAGCTTCATTCTCTAAATATGTGTTTTATACCTGAGCGCAGACTCGGCTAAACGCAAAAGGGAGTACTTTACTCTCACTGACACGAAAGGTTATTTCTTTGCATTATTTGGGAACTCTTCTGATCTCTTTCTCTTTCTTACCTTTTTTGGCTTCACAATTCTTCGTATTTGCTTTATTTTCTAAATCCGCAGTTCAGCACTGCTACTTCACAACGTTTTTTCTCCTTCACTCATTCGCTGTTTACGTGCGAAGAGTGCAACTACGAAAATCGTTTACGTTCTTTAGCGCGTTCGCGGTCCATGCGTCCCTTGCTGATCCACACGCTCCCCACTCTACGCCGTCTCACCTCCACAACTCCTTTGCGCTCTGCAGCCCCCGTCGTCTCCCTCGCCAATGCACGCACATGCACGGCTGCCGATAAGCTTTTTTCTCAAAGATGCGCCGCGCTCTCCTCGAGTGCGTCACTCATGTCTACAGCAGCAGCGGCAGCGGCAGACCGCAACAACTTCACCTCTTTTGAAATGGAGAGTGAGCTGATGTGGGCTCAGGATGATTTGAATGAGCCGCAGCTGTCTTCGAGTTTTTCCAAAAACGAAGCAATGTCTCAGCCGCTTTCTCTCAACTTTACAAAAGATACCACCGTACCCGCTGCACCAACCCTCAAGGCTGTAAAGGGTGAGGCAAACATGATGAAAACCGCTAGCACAACAGTGGATGACAGGCCTTTGAGCGTTGCATCGCCGACAACAGCAGTAGTGTCTCCAGATGCGGTTTTGCTTCCTGCAGTGCTGCAGCGCAGGCGGTGGCCAAACGTGGTCGAAACTCGTTTCAGTCCGAGTGCGGCTCACTACGCTGCCTCTGCCCGTGACACCCTGAACCGTCTGCGTGATGTGTGGGGGGATGTGTGCAGGATAAAGAGTGACGGCAATACGATGGGTGTGGAGGATGCAAGGGTGCAGATGCAGGCGGTGGCACAAACGACCTTGCAGCACGCACATGCCGAGGCGCTTCTGGTGATCGTGGAGATGATTGTGGAGCCGGTCGAGCCATCACGGCAAAGCAGCAGCGGAGTCGATGACTGGCGTGTATTGCTGCTTCCTGTTGTCGTGCAGCTGCTCTGCGTTCGACATGTGGAGCTGGCAGGTAAGCACGTGGCACAGCTCAGCCGTTTGTTGTTGTCGTACTCTCCTCTTTTTGTAGAACACTCTGCGTCCCCTGCTCGCCGTGAGGGTGGCACATCGATGTTGCACGCGCCGCATGCAACTCTTCGCAGCTCCTCGCAGGCGGTATGGGAGGCTTTCCTGGTGCTGTGCTACGCGACTCGACGCCGCCTGCGCCGACAACACAACTTGGAGTGTTTAGAGGCATTTCTGTGGGGCCTGTACTTCTCACCTGGCAAGGATGCCCACACGATGCTTCGCAGCAGCAGCGCGCTCTCTCCGCGAGGTTTTCCTTTTTTCTCTGCGCCGCATAAAAAAGGTTTTCGTGAGTTGGTGGAGTCGCCTTCGCCGCCGGATCTGCAAGTGCTACCGCTGCCGAGCCGGGAGGTGGTACGGAAAGCCACGCTGCAACACCTTCTCCACCGCGCGCTGCAGGCTGACGCGTCGTCGTCCGCGCATCTGCTCCTCTCGTGGACCCTGCTGCTCGCTCCCACGGACGTGGACGAGGCGACCCGCGATGCCGTAGTGCATCGACTGCGCCAAGTCGACAGACGCGAGTCGTCGGTGTCGACAGCGCTGAGGCGACATAAAGTGGCGCCGACCGTGCGGCAGTGGTCGCGGCTGGCGCTGGAGTTGACAGCTCTGTGCATCGCGCACGACGACCGCCACGGCAAAGGCGGGAAGGCGCTGCTGCCGGGTGCGGCGGTGTTTGCGCGGCTGGACCAGCAGGCGAGGCTGACGGACAGCTGGGCTGTTGCGGCGATGGACCGACACCTGTTGAAGCACACGATGTCGACGATGACGTGTTGTGATGCGCGGTCGGAGAACACAGCGGGGTTGGCGCCTGTTGCTGGCGGAGGACGCGGCGGACCGACGACACGTGTGCACAAAGCGACCGCCTTTCACGCCGCGAACCCTTCCAACGAGGGAGACGTGCTGCGGCTGGCAGAGGCGGCATCGGCAACTTTCACCGCCTACGCGCGGCTGCGGTGGGGGCCGATTCTTTCCCCCGATGTCCCGCCACCTGCACCGAACACCTCATCGTGGCAAGATTGGTCCTCCGCCTGTCTGCAGCGGTTGGAGGAGGAAGTGGTGGAGTTGGTGCACACCGCGCTGGACCTTCCTAAGCATGCGTGGGTGCTGTCGGAGGTCGTGGCGCTCCGGCTGACCCGCGCGCTCCGCCTGCACGCGCGCTGCCGCCGTCAGGAAGTTGTGCGATCGCCACGGCACGCCGCGACGTCAGCCTCCCTCACGCGGCGCCAGCTGCTGGCCGCATTTCGACGACTTGCACGACACAGCCGCGCTGCCACGGTGACGTACGCGCTTCTCTTTGAGACGTTGCCTGCGGATATGTACAACGGCAGCCCGACTGTTGCCGAGTCTACCGCAGAGGACGCATTCTGTTTTGCCGCGTTTATAAGGGAGGCGGTGGCGGTGCTGGCACACGAGCTCCGCTCTTCGCAGGAAGCGCTGGCCGTGATGGACATGTGGGCACAGGCCAGAGAAATGTCAGCCACACCGGTGACCAACATGGAGCTAATGCAGCTGCGACTATGGGCACGCACACTGCCATCGCAATTTAAATGCGAAGAGCTCGCTCAGACGCTGCAGCGTGTTGCCGCGTATGAGGAGAGCAGAGACGACATGCTGGCAGCGCGAAGTCCACCGACCCTGTCCGCGGGCGAAGGAGCAGCAGAGGGGGTATGTGGCACGAGGCAGCTCTGGAAAGACATCCTCGCAGCCGTTCAGCCACCGCCGCCGGCGTCACTAACAGTTTCTGCACAGCAAGACAGTCGACAACCCGGAGGGAACGGAGAATCGGAAGGGGAAGCGGCACGGAAGACGATCAACCTTGAAGAAGCACCCCTGGCAGACGACTTTGCTGAGCTGTGGCGCACGCCAAACGTGCTGACTCCTCAAGGCACTGTGCTTCTGCGACGGCTGCAATGGACAGCGCTGTTGAACGGTAGCGCGCAGCGAGAGTGGATGTGGTGCGGACTGCAACGATCATTGCGAGCCGCTTTGCGAGGAGACAACACTGGCCAGGACATTCTGTTTCTGGTGGAAGCTTCGGAGAAGGAGACACTGACGGCGGATGAGGAGTCGCGTTTGCGAACCTTGCGTCTTGACGGGAAACCTTATTTTGATGAACGATCCTTACAACAGCTTGCCAATGAATGAGAAGAAACGGTGGAACTTTAGTTATTAGCAATGCTTCAACACCTTTTCGGCAGCGCGCGATAGCCGTCTGGTACAATTGTTGCAAACAAAAAAGGATTGTCGTTAGTATTGCTAAAACATCTCTCTTGTCAGTAAACTGTTTTTTTTTCTTTTTGTGTGTGTGTGTGTGTAAGCGTGCTCAGCTGCGCGCTCCGTATTTCCTCTTTTTACTCTTCTTTTCTTTTTATTCACACACTATTAAGTGTATAGTTGCTTCTATTAAGGAGTACGAAAACGAAAAAAAAAAAAAAGATGGCATTGTCTGAAACACGCAAGCAGCAACAGGTGCAGAATCCGTTGCTCTCTTTCCATTGATGGTGCTTACTGATGTGTTGATTGCACTTGAGATGCCTCGTAGGCAACACAACACGGTTGGAAAAAAAAAAAGCGGCACAAACCCTTTTTACTATAAAAACCGCTCTTGTACTCTGCTTAGCTATTGCTCACCTTCCCTTTACCATCTCCTTCTCAACTAAAATTTGTTCTCACGATTAGCCGGATCGCTGGCAACTACAGCGCTATCTCATCTGTACGTTTCTTTTGCACCTTAACGAAACAAAAAAAGAGTCTTCTATTTTTTGCTTCTTATCGCGTGCATCTTAAACACGTCTTCTCTGCGTCGCCGTCTAATTATTTTTTTTTGTCGTTGTAGTTGTTGTTGGTGTGGATAGAAGCTAAGGTATAGCTTCTGCTTTTTTTTCCCTTTCCTGTTTTCCTCTCGTATCATTTGCTGAGTGCGGCGGCGGCGTGTATTCCTCCTCTCCCCCATCAACGCTCGCAGTATTAGTAGACGTTTAAAAACGTTTCTTTTCTTTCTTCAAAAGCGTTCTTAGTGCCTATTTTTTCCATCTTTTTTTTTTCATTTTATCATTCCTTTTGTACTCCTCCTCATTATAATTTCGTTAACCTCCAACTGTAGCATTCGCTGTCTTTCCTCTCTATTCTCCCTCTCCCCCAGCGACAGTTTTCAAAAACAACTTTTACATTGAGTCGAGCGCTGTTTTATAATTATTATTTTATTGAAAAAGCGCACTCCCGCCACTTTTTCATTGGTTTGGTGTTGCGTGTATCAGCTCTGCAGATTCTAGTGCTGATTTCAGATTGGCGTCGATTTTGTCTTGAGATTTCGAAACGTTTTTGTGTTGATTTTTTCATTGAGAAGAGAAGGGGCCATTGCTATCAGTTTGTAGATTAAAGAGTCAGACAGTTGTTCTTCTGCGTGTGTTTTATGCGTGCCAGATATCCACTATATAGCACTTGTGCGTGACTTTCTATATAAAAAAAAAACTGTTTTAATCGGTTTTTTCCAATTATCCTTTTTATCATTGACTCTTTCTTTTTTCCGTGTACTTTTCCCTTCACATTGTTTTTTTTTTTCTCACTCAGTCAGCTCGATCAGCATTCGAGTGTCGCTTTCTCATAATGAACAACACTACCGACACATTCGAGGATCTTTTCGGGGCAGACTTCACGCCCGATCAAATCGTCGAGATTGCGCTGCCAACGCAAGGCTTCGCCGTTCCGCAGATTCTCAAATACATACTCATTGTAATTATCTGCATTTTTCTTGAGTACGTCCTGCAGCTCATTCCGCGCGGCACTGCCTTTGTCAAGAAGCGGGCACAGGAGATTCGGTATGCCTTCAGCGAAGCGTGGCGAAAGCCACGCACCGCGCGGAAAGCCGCCAAAAGCTTCTTCGAGCTGTTTCGCAAGTGGGAGATCTTCACCGTTCCCGGTATTTCGTTTCTTCTCATCTACTACTGCGCGCTCAACAGCCTATCCAAGCTGCCGCAGTTTTACAACACACCAGACAACATTCAGCTGTGGACGCTGCAGGAGCAGGTGGTGGACTTGACAGCCTACGGGGTCAGTCTCACATCACCGGTGCGCGACCCGCGATCGAGCAGCCCCTTCGACCCGTTCAGCGTCGAGACGACGATGTACTTCTGCGGCCGCCCCACCGCCAGCAGCTACGACGGCTTCGCCGGGGCACCGCACGCGGCGTACGTGCACCACGACATGCACCACGACCGCTTCGTCGTGCGCACCTTCGGCCGCGGCGGCACCCGCGTCGACCACCGCCGCCGCACCGGCATCGGCCGCAGCACCTACGAGACGTACTGCGGCGCGTCGGCCGAGGCACACCGCACCACGCCGCTGGCGCCGTCGCCGTTTGACAGGGGCGAGGAGAACTGGCAGCTGAACGTTTCCGAGATGCAGCCGGCAGAGGAGGTGAATAGTCTTTCTCACACGAATTTCACGTTTTCGTTAGAGACGATGGCGTTACCAACCACTGAAGCCCCCGCGTCCGAGTCCATCACCTACGACTTTTTAAGGGAAGATCAAGGCATTCGCACGCACTACCGGCAGCTGAGTCGTGCGGAGATTCTCCACGAGCACAGCCACATGGACTTCATCTACTCTTACGTCAACGGCAGCGACATCACACGCGGCTACACGAAACCGTTTGCGAAGGATTACAATTGCTGGAACCTGATCGCGGCGGCGCAGGTGTTGTGGGGAGAGCTGCGGCAGGCGGAGGCGAAAGGCATGGGAGAGGATCCTCAGATTTCGGAGACGGTCTTCGCCAGCTACGTGTCCGAAATCCTCTTCACCAAATCCACTAGCGCGTGCTCGCTGGTGCGACTCTTGTCCGGTGTGGGGCAAGGCAAGGACGCGATGACGCAGGTGGAGGCCTCCCTCTGGTGGTCGTTGTCTCACGCCAACAACGACACCTTCGACTCCGACGCGACGGTGCCGCCGCCGTACCAGCTGACGAATCGCGAGCTCCTGCGCGCCATCGGAGCGGAGCGGGACACGGTGTGGATGGACGCCATCGACACGGACTGCGACGAGCTGCGGCACAGCATCCGCGCCTTGCTGAGCCACACCCGTGCTTGGAGCCGCGGGCGGTTGTCCGTTGTCGCGCCGTACGCCAACGTGCCGCTGTGGCTGAACCAGAGCTCCAACTTCTTTGTGCGTTCCTTGTACGCCGATGCGCTGCTGGCGAAGAAGCGTGCGGTCGACGCCTACGAGCCACTGGATACAGCTTCTTTTCGGCACCTGCGCGAGCAGCAGACACAGCAGCTGCACTACACGCGAATTCACGTGGTGGACCAGCGTGCGCTCATGCCGCCGGCTCCCCTCACCACCGTCAACAGCTACATCATTGAGCCTTTTGTGTACCGCCTGCGCAACGCCTCTAGCGTGTTTGTGTACATGAACGACGACTACCTTGTCATGAAGGACGTGGATGTGAGCGATTTTGTGAACGAGTACGGTGGTCCGGTGCTGCGCATTCGCCGCCGGGACAGCATGGAATACTACGAGTCCAAGCAGGACTACTTCCGCAAAGGATTTGTCTTCAACACTATGCGGCTACACCGCGACTTGGATAAGCTGCCGAGTGATGTCGAGGAGCTCATACAACCGTCGGCGCTGGACGAGGCGGTCGCGCGCGGCAGTGACGAATACCCCCAGCTGTCGCGCGGTATCGCACGGGCGGACTGGGCCGCCTTCACCACCGCCATCAGTCTTCGCCGTAACGGTGAGGTTGACATTCCGAAGCAGTGCCACTCCAGCGCGTACGTCAACGACTCGCTCTGCGCGTGGGCCGCGTGTGCGTACAATTCATCCACGGCACCGTGCGCACTCCCGCACGTGTCGATCGCCGGGGAGCCGAGCTGGGAGGTGGATGCTGCCGGTGCCTTCCAACTTGTCGAGATGGCCGACACGTCCCGTGCGCTGACGGGCTACGCGCAGACGCCGCAGCTGGCGCGATGGGGTGGGCGGGTGCTGGACCGCGTAACGGCGGACATCGTCGCACCGCGCTATTATACCAATACGGATACCATTGTGCTGCGCGAAGTGACGGCCGAGCCTCCCACGCCGGCAGAGATGATTCGCACCTGGGCAGACAAAGTAAGCGCGGTCACCGACGCGTTTTACCAAGCCGACGCCGACCCCATGGACACCAGTGGGGCGAGAGGCCGGATGCTGCAGGCACTCATGGGATGGATGGACCTCATGATGGATCACGAGTATCCCACACACCGCACCATGAAAACACAGCCGCGCCTGCGCAAGTTTCGCGTTCGCCTCGATAGCCACGCGCCGTATCCGCAGTGTCGCAACATGTGGCGCTACATTCACACGCGCTACGCGCCGGACATTAACCTGAACATGTTTACCATGCGCAAGCGCAGCACTGTGGACTTCCTGCCACCGTCGACGCACACGGCGCACATGCTGCGGCACCCGTGGGCGGGCTCGCGCCAGTACATCCCCTACCTCATGGCCAAGGAGGCGTGGCGACTGCGGATGGCGGAGGGAGGAGGGGAAAAGGAGGGCACTGCGGCACCAATGTTTCCGGTGGTGGACGTGGCGCTGGACAACGAGGACGGCTGCGCACCCGCAACGTACGTGACGGAGGCGCTGAACTCTGCGCGCTACCACGAGTTCCGCAACGACGAGGCTTGGAATCAGCAAACGATGGATCGCATTCGCTCCTACCGCAATCGCAAGCCGTTCACGAACATCAACTCCAAGTTCTCCGTCGCAAAGGTCGGCGAAACATTAAAAGATTTCTTAGAGGAGCTCTTCCCCACGCCCATGCTGCTGGAGGACCACTGGAAAGCCTCCGTCACACGCAACACCTCAACCTCCAGCATGACGTTTTTCACGAATGTCAACAGTAAACGTGGCAAAGCTTTTACTTTTCACCATCTCGGAACCTCCTACAAGAAGCTGA
>JASAOP010002604.1:0-39910 GCA_030849055.1 Crithidia thermophila | reverse complement strand
TGGACACCCTCCTCGACACCGGCAACGGCACTCACCACGTCTTGTTCTTGTCGTTCAATGGTTAAAGGGGTCTTCTTCGATTCCCTAGGGCCACCGCGCTGGCTGAGTACCAAGCACAGCGCGGCGGACACAACCTCCAAGGCCTCCGCTGGCGGAAGGTGACACTGCACGCCAGGCTCCGCCACCTCAACGCGCACCTCGGTGTTGCCGCCGCTGCGCTCGTCGACCTCTGCGGGACCGCGGCGCACGGAAACGGTCGTCTTTACCTCGTCTAGCAGCGTCAGCATCGTCGGTACTGCCACATCGTCGCAGGTGCGGCAGGTGGCAGAGAAGCTCGCCTGCGCTGTCGCCATCGCCGTCCCCTCCGAAGCACCGCCCGGCGCTGCGATTTCGACTTGCTCTGCCTTCACGCATAACGCAGGTGCTGAACACGCCCTAGCATCTTCCGGACCGAAGCACAGCAGCTCCGATGTCTCCACGACAAGCCGCATGGCCGACTCCGCCGTTGACGCGCTCTCCGGCTGCGAGGATGCGGCGGCAGCATCGACGGGAGGACACGGTGATAGTAATCGCGGTGAGCGGGGTTGCGACGCGGACCGCAGTGCCAGCAGCTCCCCTACAAACGCAGACGCACGTAGTACACACAACCCCCAGCTGTGCCGATCGCGGTTGATAAGCGTAACGCGCGGCACACGACACAACGTCGACGCAGCCCTTTGGTTGTCGTCATCATCGCCACCGGCCGCAGCATGGCGAAGCAGCGGCGCCGTGACACGGGCCAGCAAGTCAGGTGTGCGCTGCCTCTGCACCGAGCGGCAGTCCGCGCATGACGTGGAGTACAGCAGCACCTCGTCACACCGTACCTCCTTGGCGCGAATCGGAGAGGCGTTGGCCTCTGCCGATGGCTGCGACTTGTCCCCGGCAGCCGCTGCATTGCTGAGGCGAGGACGCTTGATCACCACGTAGCCCGCCGGCGCCAGCAGCACCTCCACTTGGCGCACCTCTGCGGTAAGTCGTAGCGCCGTCTTTACCTCCACAGGTCGCATTGCTTTCTCTTCTTTCTTTTCTTCAGCTTCAGCACCTGTATCTTCTCCTTGACGTGCCGCAGCAGACGCGCTGCTCCACAGCTGTGCCCACGCCTCAGCGGCGCGCACCCACGCCACCACGAACGCCGCTGTCACGGGACTGGCAGGCACCAGCAGGTGGTCAGCGTTGACGCTGAGGAAACGGTCGCCAGGGCTGTACTCCGCAACAAGCGCACAGGGCTGTGCCCCGACAGACGCGTTCTTTTCAGCGGAGAGGAGTAGGATCAAGTTGCCTGCGCCATCGCTGACGCGCACTGTGCCGAGCCGCAGGCTGTGCTGTTCCTCGACCCCTGCGTTGGCTCCACCGATGCTCTCGCGAGGCTCCGACTCGGAATCAAAGCAGTTGGGCGAATAGTCGAAGCCATCCCCGATAAGCTGGCGGTCGAGCCTGTACGTCACCTCTCCTTCCACGCCAACCTCCACAACGACGGAACGGTGTGCCGCGTCGCGCTCAGCAGTGGCGCCGCTTGGCGAGTCGGAGACAAGGCGCAGCCGGTGACCGCAGAAGGACAGACTCACCTCGTACCACATGACGGGTCCAGGCGAGAGGAGCGGCTTCAGCTTCGACGAAGCCACGCTGGGGATCGGGGTGCTGCTGAAACTGTCATGGGCAGCTGTCTCCTCCGCCTGACTCTGCTCTGCCTCGGCGCACTTCCAGAGTTGCAGCAGGTGCAGGACGCTGCGACTGAGCGTGTACGCCGTCTGTATCGGCACCTCAATCGACGACTGCCGGTCCCCAGGTGTCTCTTTCTGGCTCTCTTCGACGGTCATTCCTTCGTCCCCGACTTCGAAGCGCACGCGTGTGAGCAAATGGTTGTTGAGCTCGCTGCACACGTACGCCGCCGTCGGCTCCACGTGGAAGAAGTCCGTCGTGCTCCGCTGCCGCAGCACCAGCGAAGGCGGGTCGCTGTCGCCGCCGCTCTCCCCGTCGTCCTGGTGCGGCGTCTCGCGGTTGGCCCGCACGCAGAGCACCGTGCGCGGCAACGGCTGCGACGCCACCACTCTCACCGGCGGAGCTTTCCACCGCGCACCCACGTCGCAGTGCCCCGCCACCGTTACGCCGGCGATGGTGGCGGTGGAGACGCGGTGCCACACCCGCATCCGCCACCCCACCGCCAAGGCGTCGTCCATCAGCGTTGCCGGCTCGCCGGTGCTAGTCAGCACATTCTCCAGCGCCACGTCGGTGACCACGCTAATGGACGTGGCGGTCACGCCACACCACGGCAGCTCCACCGCTGCCTCCTCTACGTGAGCATGCGTCGACGCCGCACCACCACTACCAGTAACGGCGGTCGTCGCAGGCTCTGAGGAAATGACAAAGCCGACGTTGGTGAGCTGCGCCTCAACGCCGGTGTACGTGCGGGACGGCAGCTCAGCCGCCGTCGACGCCGACGCCGACGCAACGGGCAGCGGAGAAGCGTCTCTGTCCGACGCAAACAACGCCCGCACTTGTGCTGACTGCCGGAGTAGCTCCTGCGCACAGCCGAAAAGCTCCGCGGCGGGGACGTGCAGCATGAGCGCATTCACCTGCACCTGCACAGCACAAGTGCGGTGCAGCGTCAGGTCAGTCATGTGGTAGGATCGGCCGTAGCGCAGCGACGAGATGAGCTTTGCGTGCGGTGACCGGATCACCTCCACGTGTAGGCATGAAGCGCTGGTGGGGGAGGAAACAGTGGCAGCTGCAGCGCTCTCAGACGCGGCCGCCCCCATTGCCGGAAGCGAGCAGGGGGTTGGTTGGGTCTTGAGCACCGACACGTATACGAACCTGGCACCAGCGGCGTCACCATCGGCGGCCGTTGGGTTAGTAGCCCGAAGCAGGACCTGCGGGCACTGCGGGAGGTCCATGGCGAACTCGTCGTACACGCGGCCCTCGCCCGTCTCTCGCACCAGCGTCACAGGCGACGCCGTGATGCGCGCCTCTGGGACGATCACGCGGCACCACGGCACCTGCTCCGCCGCGGCGGCACCGCCCTCCCCAAAGCTGAACTGCGTGTTAGTGATCTCCACACTGCCGTAGATCCCGCGAGACGACGACGACGACGTCTGTGCGGCCGCAGTCGACGACGCTGGCCGGCCATTGCCGTCCCACTCACCGCACTCACCTGCGCGGTGGTAGCCGCCCCGTGCGGCGTTGCGTGGGCCAAACATGACGCTGCTCTGCCGGCTGCTCTCTGGGTCGCGTCGGCGCTGCGGCAACAGCACCGCAGCGGAACAGATCGAGGACTCCTGCAGCGAAACGGGGGCCAGCGACGAGGACCGGGCGGCTGAACCGCGACGGCTGCCGCCGCTGCCAGCCGCCACAGCGGGATTCGTGCACAGGGCGTACAGCCGCAGCCACCAGCGCACGTGCGGCACTCGCACCGTCGTGTTGCGCAACGCCGCCATCACGCGCACGAACGGTGCGTCAGCCTGGCTTGCAGGCGCAGCGCCCTCGTCATCAGCCGTGCGCGTCGGCGACGACGACTTCGACGCAGCTTTGCTCTCCACCAGCGCCACACCGACAAGGTCCGCTGCGAAGAGGACGACGGGCACCGCCGGCACGTCCCCTGCGGCAGCAGTGCCTTCCCACGCCTTCAATTCCAAGCCGCTCAGCTGTCCGTTCTTCACAGGCGACCGCACCCAGCGCCCGCCGGATGCCGAGTAAAACTGCGCACCGCGGCGGAGCGCAAACTCGTAGAAGCTGCACACGCCGGTGCCACTCGCAGCAGCACCGCTGAGCACCACAGAGGAGGGAGGCAGCGTTACGAGCAACGTCAGGGCAGACCCGGGAGAGGCATCGTCAGTATCCAGTGCTGCCACATCGTCAACGGACGCCACGTGACGTCGGCGAGAGCGGGTGGCGTGCTTTCTGCGGCTGCTGATGGAGTGCGCGGCCTCCTCGTACACGCTTCCAGCGCCGCCTTCGCGGACCTGCGCAATCGCCGGCTGCAGCACATTGCGCGAGAAAAAGTGAATGAGCATCTGACACTGATAGGCGTTGAGGCTGAGAGAGACTGGCGCTGCGGCGTGGCTGTCGCCCTTCGCGTCCTTGTCGTGTGGGGCATGCACGCCGACCAGGACGGTGGTATCCCCTCGGCCGCCACGCTGGTAGGTGAAGCCAGTCAGCGTCTCTTTGGGGACAAGGACCACCTCCGCCTCCGTTCGCACCTTCAAGTTGGGCAAGAGCACATTCCTCGCTTCTCCGGAGACCAGGTCCAAGAGAGAAAGCGAAACTGTGTCGAGGTACGCACGGGTGCGCAGCCGCACCGCACTGGCTATCGAGGCACGATCTCCGTCCCCGCTTGGCGTCGTCTGCATGATGCCCGCCTTGACGGCGGTCAGCCGCACCACGCACACCGTGTCGGGTTCGCACAGGTCGATGGGCACGGCTGCGTCTGTCGCGAGAAACACATCAAGGTCGGAGATGTTTACGGTGAGCTCAAACGGACTCGCAGCGTCAACGGTGGACGTGGGCGTCTCGCGGGGCTGCGTTGGTGAGTTTGAGGCCGTGACGGGTTGGCTCTCCCGTTCGTTGAGCAGCTGCTCCTGCGAGACAAAGGTGAAGCCGCGGATAAGCAGGGGTGACTGTGACAGACGCGTGAGGCGGCGCATTCGCTCGTCCTTCGTCAGCACTGACACGTAGAGGTAGAGAAATGGAAAGTACACGTGGAGGGCACCGCCTCGCACTGCAATGTTGCAGGACCTGGTCGATCCTGTGTAAGCTGACGGTGCCTTGAGTGTCGCGTCGTCTGCGGCCTCGGTTGTTCCTCTTGCCGCACCTGTGGTTTCCACGTCGATGTCGCACCGCATCGGACGAAAGGCACCACCACCGCCACTGCCGCCGTCTCCCCCCTTCGCCTGCGTGGCCCACGGAAGGGCCGTCACCAGACTCCGCACCTCGGGATCGCCGCCGACGTAGTCCACCAGCTGCACCGCGTCGGACACGACAAACTCCATGTGGATGCGCTGCGATGACGCTGCGGTGGCCTGCGGCACAGGCGGCCTTGACGACGCCAGAGTGAGGGCGAAGCTGTCGATGTGCGCGTTCACCTCCACATACGGCGTGCCCTCCACGTCCGTGCGCGTCAGCGGCGCCTGCAAGTAAATGGACCTCACACGAACATCCAACGTGGGCAGCGGCGCCGACGTGAGGGAGATGGTGGATGTTGTTGTTGGAGACTGCGGTGCCTCGCATCTGCTGACCTCCCGCGCCAGCTCGGACGGCATCAGCGAGTGCAGTGGCATCGGTCGCAGTGCACCCATCACCCCCACACCGACCTCCACCAAGTCCATCAGCACAATGTCAAAGTACGCTTTCACAGCTTCTACAGACACAGTCACATCAGCCTCAGGCGTCTGTTGCGTCGCGATCGAAGAATGCACGACGGTGAGCTGTTCCGCCGTGAACAGCTTCTGTCCAGCAGCCGTGGACATGGTGATGTCCGGCACCGACAGCACGAGCAGCGATCCGCCTACTGGATGCCGCTCTCCTGCCTTGTTGCTGTGAAAACTATCCGTCGGTAGCTGTCGCCGATTAATCGCTTGCCTCTCCGCCCCACCGGACGACTCGTTCCGAGGCCAGCACGGCTGCCAGACCAACTCGATCGCACGGGGCTCCGCCGCGCCAAGAGCGGACAAGGCGTCGCGGTATGGCGCTGTCGCCGCCGGCACCTCCTCTGGAGCAACGAGCACCATCTCCGCAAGATCTTCGTTCTCGGTGGAGCGTACCAGCAGCCGCGCAACACTCACACCCAGCGCAATGGTGCGGCCGCCAGCCACCAACGCGTCCTCCTCGTCTGCGTCAGCGGCACTGCCCGTGCTCCCGTTCGCCGTCAGTCCCTGCGCTGCTGACTTGGAGGCTGTCATGACCGCGGCCAGGATGTGTCGCATGCAACTGGCGGGAAACCGACGCGTCACCACGCGACCGCTGTGCAGCCCCACCTCTTCGCTTCCTGTGTCTAGTTCGAGGCACCCAGGCTCGACCAGCCGCCATGACGTACGCACACAATGTCGTGTTTCCGCTGCCGTTGCTGCTACTGCGTGTGCCGAGAGACTTTCCTCCTCTCGTCCGTCACGCAACGAGGCGACTTCTGCGGCAATCAGCTCGCGCGTCAACACCTGCACGCGCTGCGAATCGACGTCCGTCGCGGTGAAGACGGCAGGCTTCAGCAGTTCGTCATTCAACACGGCGAAGGCGTCGGGCTCGACAATGAAGTCGATGCCCTTGTTAAAAACGATGGACAGCTCGTCGGCGTTCACGAGCACCTCGCCAGCGACGAAGGACATTAACTCCAGCTGACGGCTGGAAGTCAGTGAAGCCTGGGCGAGCCCGCGCTGGCAGAAGAGCCGGACAGCCTTGTCATGGTCGCCGATGCAGAGATAGTACTCCCTTCCCACGCTCTGGTGACGCCGCTTCGACATGGGCACGGTGCACAGACGCGTGGTCGAGATGGACAGCACGAGGCAGGCGTCATCGTTGAGGAAGCACCGCTCCGGTTTGGCCGACGCGAAGCTGCCAGCGACACTGGGCAGGAACGAGTCGGAGTACTCGTGATCGTCGTCGGCGGCGTCGCCCTCCTTGAAAATGCCTCCTGGCGCGCCGTGTGCGCCGTCGCCGTAGAGAAAGGCATGCAGCATCCCTTTGCCGCGAGACGTCGCACCTGCCGCAGCAGCTCCCTCCGCCTCCCGGGCTCGCACGACGGTGTCGCCCGTGAGCGAAAACATGCGTGGGTCGGCATCGAGGGAGTTGTTGCGCTGCGGCTGCGCCGTCGCGACGGAGTCGACCATCACCAGCGACGACAGCCCGGACGGCTGATGCTCGACGATTTCGAGATCGTCGTCGTCGATGTCGCGGGCGAAGAGCGGGACGCAGATGTCCATCGCCCATATCGTCACGTTCCACACCAGCGGCGCAGCTGCCTCAGCGCGGACATCAGCGGCGCGGACTTCGTGCGGCGAGGGCGACGCCTGCGTGGGCCTCGTCGGTGCCGCGTGCGACGACCGGTGCGGATTCGGCGTGGAAAAACTCGACGACGACGACGTTTTGGCAGCACGCGACGCCGAGTACGTGCCGAACGGCGTCTCGTCGTGGTCGTCGACGTTGTCCAGGCGGAGTGGCACGCTGATCACCGCGGAATTCGAAGATGGTGCGTAAAAGGTGCGCTGCAGCGTCGCGGCCCATTCCAGCAGCGCAGCCACCTCGGCGCCCCACCACTGCCACTCATGCAGCGGCTGGCACAGAACGAGCTGCGGCCCCACCCACACCCCGACGTGGGTGCGGCAGGCGTTCTGCTTGACAATGATGAAGTCGTCCCCCGCGTCCTCTTTCGACTGCAACAGCACCGAGCGCAGCTGACCCTCGAAGGAGACGCGCGCCGAGCCGACGAAGAAGGACCACGCCGCCTTGTCGGGACGCTCGTCGGGGACGGTGGTCAAGAAAACTTCAAGGGAGCGGAGGTGCGCGCACAGGTGCTGGCGTATGTGCCGCAGCGGCGTCTGCGGTGGCAGCGGTGGCACGCTGCAGCCCTCGCGTGAAAGCGGCCAGTAGGTCGGGTCCACCCGCACCGCGAGACTCTCCAGCATGCAGCGCAACGTGAAGTAGAAGGGGTTCCGCTCCGTGGCCTCAGGAAGAATGTTTTGCGGCACCGTCGGCTGAGCAAGTGGCGCGCGGTGCGGGGAGGCGTAGCGCTGTGCGAGCTCCCACTCCACTGCCACCAGGTCGGACAAGGAGAGACCGTCACGACTCGAGGGCACGACGTAAGCAACTGTGGCACCAGCCACCTCCAGCGAAGCTTTCTCGTAAACGCCAACCGAGGACGGTGCCTCTTTGAAGTCCTCGGCAGGTTTTTCCTCATTTTCGCTACCGGTTTGCGCAGTTTTAAACCAGCTCCACAGGCCCCCCGGACCCTTTCCTTCTTTCGAAGGCGCTTTGCCGCTTTTGGCGCGCGCCTCTCGCTGCTTGCGAAGCCGAGCCTCCTCGATAAACGCCTGCTGCCGTGCGTAGCCGTCCTGCTCCTGCAGCATCTCCGCATACGAGAGACACCGCAGGAACAGCACCTGGGTGAGCGACAGCTGCCGCTCCATCAGCAGCAGCTTCTTTTCCTCCAGCGCATCGAGCGACGGTGCCCACGGCACGCCCTGTGCGCGTTTCCAGTACTGGCAGTAGGTGCGGCGCAGCTGGCAGAACTTTACCATCCCCTCAACGACCTCGCGGTGGTTGCGGTCGTGCTGGCTGAACGCCGCCGCCGGCTGCTGCTGCTGTCGCTGTTGAATGTCGTCCAGCACGCAGCGCAGGGCAAAACGCCACCGCTGCCGTGCGAGCTGACGTGACGACCCGAGGTCCAACGGCATGGAAGAGCCGCTGACGTCGACGCCACTCTCGCCGCCCGCGACGCCTCCGCCGCTGCTCTCTGGAGGCAACTCGCTGGACCGCAAGTGGCGGCGGGTCACCCGCAGCAGGTGCAGCCGCTTGCGGTAGCGTGCGCAGCTGAGGCTCTGGTGGTAGCTGCGCCACATCGCCTCCAGCGTCTGCAGAACGCCAAAACACACGTTCACCTGCACGCCAGACGCGGCGTTGATGGTCAGCTCCGTCGAGCTTCCCGGCAGCGCTGGCGCGTTCTCGATGATTGGGTTGAGCGAGACGCACTTAGGCGGCAGCACCTTCAGCAGCAGCTCCAAGTGCTCGACACGAACGGTGTCGATGGAATGCTCCCACTGCTCCGCGTACGTGTCGTAGGCGCTGGGGGTGTGAGTCGGCGTCGTGGGCAGCGGCGCGGACTGCACCGATTCGGCAGCGGTGAGCAACGGGGACAGCGGGTCGTCGCTGTCCCTCATCTTCGCGAGAGAAGAGGAACGCGGCAGGCTCGTCTCCCTCGTGTTTATCGGGGCTGGGCCGCCGTTGTCGGAGGAGTTGGTGGCTTTGCGGGTAGCGTGCGTGCTCATCACCATATCCGACACGACAATCTTCTTGCAAATGGGGGAGCGCAAGTCGCTCACAAAAGTGTCGCGGAATTTTTGATTTGTGGTCGTCAGCTTGATCTCGCGGATGAAGAAGCCGAAGGCTTTGGCCAGCGACGGGTGTAGGCCTTCGTAGTCGAACTCGTAGCGCAGGCACACGTTGCGGAGGGTTAGGCACACGTTCCGCACCGCAATTTGGCTGATGCGATCGAAGTCCCAAAACCACGAGAACCACGCACCGGCTGAGTTCTCTCCCGCCAACGCTGCTCTCGCTTTGCTTGCGCTTGCTGATGTTGCTGCTGCCGCGCCGTCGCTGGAGGAGAGCGATGAGCTGCGCGTGCCAAGCTCCGCCGCCACCTCGCGCGAGATGCGCTGCCGCTCCTCTTCGTAAAGTGCGAGCTGCTGCTGCTTGATGGCCTCCTCGCGTTCCTGCTCCTCCCACGCGTTGAAAGGGCGGGCACGCAACGGACCGAGCACCAGCTCCACCCCGCTCACTTGCACATGGATGGGCTCGCTTTCAAGCGATGCCCACGGCACCTGGATGCTGAGATGCCGAACAATGCCCTTCACAACGGTAAAAGGTGCGAGCAGCATACGCACGGACGCAGAGCCCGGATCGGCCGCGCCAAAAGAGCCGGCATATTCCGAGTTTGGGGACGACGGCCCTTTTCCCGGACTACCAAGATTAAAGCTGGTGCTGTTGCTCGCAGCATCGTCGATGCTGGTCCCCTCGCCGTGCAGCAGCGCTGTGATGCGCTCGAGAACGTCGGCGCGGAGATGGACATTGTTGAGCACGACGTTGCCCGACCACAGCGAGATCTCCAGCTGCTCGGCGTTGACGTCTTCGATAAAGCGGCTGAGGTGCGTGGCTAGCAGCTCTGCCACCTGCTTCTCCAACATGATTAAAAAGAAAAAAAGGAGAAGAAAATGGGGATAAAAAGAAGAAAACAGATGCAATGAGCACTCAAGTGTGTAAACGCACTAGAAACCAATGGTGCAGCAATATAAATTTGCGGGGTTGAAAAAGAGAAACTAGATTAGTACTTCAAAAACAAATTGACTGACTTAAAACGTTTGTAACACTCAATGTTCACAGAAAGAGATTGCTAACAATGACACCGTCCAATTGCGTCCCTGAAAACGACAGTACACTTCGATTTAAAAAAAAAATGGATTTGGGTTTCAATTGAGTGCCGGTGCAGCTTTCAGCAAAAGTGCACCCGATAAAGATCGTTGAAATGATGAAAGAAAGCGCAGGGGAATCACAAGCACGAATTTCCCTGTCAGCAAAGCGCGCGTTAAGGGGAGACGGCAAATTGCTGCTGCTGCCTTCAGCTAGTAAATGGAGTACCTTTGCCAGAAAAAAAAAAGAGTGCAAAGCGATAAATCAAATGAATGAAACATAAAAAGAGGAAAAGGAGGATAGAAGTGGAGCGTGATAATGTCAATAACCAAAAAAAGTTTTCTACCCTCACAATTGCGTAAGCAGCAGCAGCAGCAGCAACAGCGCTGCAAATAATTTACTGCAGTTCTCTTTTGTGGTGTAATTTTGTGGCAATAGCTGGACTTAGCTCGACCAGAGAATCAACTTTTTCTATTTCTTTCGTTATCTCAGCACCCAAAAACTTCATTTTTTCCTTTCAAAATGTTTTGTTTTTTCTTAGCCAACAAAAATTGATCTTGTTTACATCAAATCCAGTGCTAGATCCTCACCTTGCGACGAGTACGACACATCATCGGAGGCGCGAAGGATGCGCAAAAAACGATTTTGCAATCGTCACAAAAATAAAACCACCATTTCCCTTCTCCTGAGCGACAAAAATGACGCAACCTTACATCATTTTCTATCAACCGGACCACATATTGCGTGTGAGGAGGAGGGAAGAAAGCACTTCCTTGAACTTTTCCATCGTCACGTGTCCCGCACTGTCGCCAGCGCTGGTGATGGCCGCCTCTTGCTCCTCGGTTAGCGTGCTGGTGGCGCCAGCGTTGCCGGGCCTTTCCGTCCCCGAGGTCCCTGTAGCCAGATTGCGGCACGTGTTGCGCAGCTGCTGCACGGTGATCCACTTCTGCGCCGTCACGTCAATCATCTCGAACATGGTCTCCAGATCCTTCTCCGTGAAGAGCGAAGAGGAGACCTTCTCGGTGCGAATCTTGTGCACCTCATCGGCAAGAAAGGCGCGCGGATCTTCCGGCTGGTGGTAGAGCACGAGCTGGAGAAGGTGAGCGAAGAGCTCGTTGAGTTTGTGGTCCTGCACGTACTGGTGGGTCTGCTGCACCGTGTCCACGCTGTCGTCAGCAGCGGCGGCAGCAGTAGCAGCCGGAGCAGCGGGGCTGGCGTCAGTCACCGCGAACATGGCAGTAACAAAAAGAAAAGCAGAAAAAAGGTGGATCTACCGTGTAGAACGCTCAGAGAGCACAAATATCGAGTGCGACAGCGGCAACAAGACACGTAAAGATCCAGTTCTGTTGCTGTTAGTTTCTGTTTGCGGGAGTATGTGTATGTGTGTGTGTATGTGTAAAAGCTTAAGGGCAACAACATCCGAAGCCACCGAAACCGGGAAAAAAATAAAAGCAGGAAAACGAGGAGTGTAGCAACAAGAAGGTCGCAGCCATGTAAGAAAGCTGGATTAACATGCTGTTATTTTTGCAAGGCCAATTGAATGCGCCGCCTCTCATCAACATAATAGTTCAAAAAAAAAAAAAAAAGTGACCGCTGTTCATGTTTGCTTCAACGCTTCGGGTGTTTCCCTGTGCCATGACGGTGTATCTGTCGAGTCTACTCCATGTGGGACACGTTGCTTTGCTACATGACAGTCAAAATTCAAAGCACATAGGCACACAGGTAGAATACTTTCTTTAAAAAAGTGGAAGTCTTGCAAAATTTTAACAGTTGCACGTGGTACGACACGATGTAGCAAAGGAAAAAAAGGGTAAGCGATTGTTGTCATACCGAGCATATATACTCAACAAACCCTAATTGTAGCGCTCTGCTCGCCTGCGCAGAGACTCCATTTTGAGCTTATTGAGGTGTGACTGCAGCTCCAGCTCCTCGCGAATACGCTGCGTGTCATCCACGACTGCCGATAGAACAGGCGCCTTCGCGTCCGTCAGCGTGTACTTCGATCCCACCTTGGTCGCGTGGAAGGCCGGATACACCGCCGTGGAAAGCAGCGGACGAGCTGGCACGCTGCGCGGGGCCGCAGCAGGCGACGTGGCCCGCTCCCCCGTGGACTGCACCGCGCAGCGAAATGCGGAGTAGCTCAGCGAGGCGGACGGCGTCGACTCCGCCATCGTCAGCGAGGCGTCCCGCTCAGCGGAGGGCGACCGCATCGGGCCATCCCACGCCCCCGGCGACGTCGTGCTCCACGCTGGCGCCAGCCGACCCGAGTGCGACCGCTCGCGTGAAGAGCAGCGGGGGCGGCCCGTGTGTGGGTCGTCGCGGCGCACCCGCACCCCGGCCACCAGCGACGCGTGCCAATCGGAATAGTTCATCTCAAACGACGGCTGCTGACGCTGCGAGGCGCTGTGCGGCGGGCTGCGTGGCGGCACGATCTTCGCCTCAGGCGAGCTGCCCGGCGACGGCGCGTGCGGCCGCTGCCCTGTGGGAGCAGGCGAGTTCACGTCGGAGGCGTGGAAGGACGTCGACGCGGCGGGGTACACCTCCGAGGGGGCGGCGACGGCGGTGCGAAAGTAGCGCATGGACGGAGTCGCGTCCGTCGTGGCGGAGGCGGAGGTGAGACTGGTGGCGGTGCTCCGCTCCATCGCGGCGTCCGACATGGCTTTCGTCACCAGTTGCGACAACAGCGGACGCGTGGTGGTGGTGGTGGTGGCAGCAGGTTTGCGGGTAAGGCGCGGCGCTGTCGGCGGGGCGGAAGTCGCACCAGGGTCGCGATACTGCGGCTGTGCAGAAGATCCACTGTTGTGGTTGGTATTGTAGCGAGCTGGTTGCGGCGCTGCAGGAGCCGCCTCTTGCGGAGGCCGCCCCTGCGCGTTTGCGTGCGGCTGAGTGAAGTGCGGGAGTGGCGGTGGTGGCGCCTCGTTTCCATGTGCTGGCTGCTGTACCGCGGAGGCAACAGGCTTGGCGACAATTGTTGTAGGTGAGGCATTGCTTTCTCTAACGTGCTGTGTTGCGGGTGCGGGACGAACACTCAACGCCTTCTCGTCCGGCGCCGTGCTCTTGCTTGGTGCTGTAGTAGTCGTAGCACCACTGTTTGGCTTTCCCGCTGGTAGTGGTGGTGGTGGCTGCCCATTCTGGGCTGCAATCCCGTTTTTCTTCCGTTCCGCCTCTGCCACTGCTGCGGCAGCGGTTGTCGATGGTGTGCGTGTTGCGTGCGATGCCGAGTGCGTCCCTGCTGGCGGCCGCTGAGCTGCCTTTTGCGACGCCATCATTTTCTTTGTGAAGGACGAAGGAGACGGAACGGAGGCGCTTTGCGGGGCTTTACCAGACACTGTTGTACCAGATGGCTGCTGCTGCGACGTCGGCGCCGCCGTGCGCGTGTCACTCGCCGCACTTGCCGTGGGGGACGGTGCGGAAAGCGGAGAGTGCTGCGTCGCTGCGGGTGGCTGCGGCAGCGGTGGTGGCGGTACGAACGGTGCCGCAGCAGCTCCAGCCGTTGTTGGCGTCGGCTTGGCGGTTGTCACCGCAGAACCGTGCCGGTCCTGTTTCGGGGCTGCGCTTGCCACTGCATTGGCGGCACCTGCTGAACGGACTGCTGCTGCTGCTGGGGCTGGTGGTGCTGCAGTTGCCAGTGCAGTGGTGGAGAGCGGTGCCGCTACCTTTTTGGACGGGTACAGCTTCCGCAGTGGTGCCGCCCGTTCGTCGGTGGAGGACTCTGTCGTGGTCACGTCGTCGTCAGTCGAAACCTCGACGCTGGGTGCCGCCGTCACAGTCTTACTAGGCACCACCGGCGGTGCTGGTTTGAGAACGTCTTTTGCTGTTGCCTTTGGTGCCTCAACTGCTGCAGTCGTCGCGTCGGTGCTGCTAGGAACCTTCTCGAACCGCGGCTGCTGAACCTCTTCAACTGCTTCCACGCGAGCGGATGGGGGAGGCGGCGCACTCACATTTGCCGTTGCAGGAGCGGGCAGCGCCTTAAAAGGTTCCGTAGCGGTGGGTTGCGGCGCGGGAGGGCGAGGCTTCGGTCGCGCACCGGGACGGCGCGTGATGGCCTTGCCCTGCGTATGCGGTCGCTTCGTCAAGATCGTTTTTCCCTCCGGCGGAACAGCACCCGCAGCAACGTCCACCGTCGCCGCGTCAGCAGGTGTCGCAGAAGGAAGCATGTCTGGTGTTGGAGGAGCTTCGGTGCAACTTCTCACCGCGTCGTCCTGCGGCACCTCAGGAGCCACCGGGGCAGCGTGCGGCGACGGTTTCACAGCAGCGGCTGCCGTGGCCATTTGCTGCAGCGCCGCCACCGTCCGCAAAAAGTGCGCCTCAGCCCCTTCCGCCACCACCACCGGGGCTGCCTCCGTGCCGCCACCGAAAATACGCGTTTCGCTTCGCGAGGCGGACTCTTGGTCGGACGGGGTGGGCGGCTGCGCGAGCCACTCCATCCGCACCGCCTCCTCCGCCTCCTCGGTGTACAGCACCTCCACCTCGTTGCTCGTGGTGTCCTCGTCGGAGGAGTCCGTGTTCGACTGCATCGGGGCCGCCCGGAACGGCCGCGACGGCGGGCTGTCACGCCACGAGAAGATGCCAAAGGAGCGGTCGGCGATCGGCGCCTCGCCGTACGTCGCGGTGGAGGCGGCCGAAATGTTCGACGACAGCCGCCGCAGCGCCGCTCGCGTCGACCCGACAGCCGGCCGCTCCGCCGTGGCGGCTGTGTTTGGCTGGTAGGGAAGCGGTGGTGTCTGCCGCGCACTCGCTGGGGCCGGCGCAGCAGATACGCTGGACGTGACTGACGAAGGCGGGTTGGAGACGAGCGTCGGTGCTGCCTCGCGTGGCGCCAGCGGCACCGGCGGCGGCAGGTTGCTGTTTCCCTCGCGGTCCGTCACATTCAGTGGCGCCTCCACCTTGCCGTACGTAGCGGACGCTGTCGGGGTGACGAGTGCCATGGCGTGGTGGGTCGACCGCGACGTCCACGCGATCTCGTCGTCGCTGGTGGCGTTGGACAGCACCGACGAGAACGGGGAGGAGGAGAAGCGGCCCTGCAGGGAAAGAAAGAGCCGCGATCGGTCCACCTCGCCGGAGCTGCGGGCAATCTCGTAATCGTCCTCGCCCCCCTCTCCGTCCACGTCCATCGGCTTCTCCCCCATCACCACCGCGTTCTCAACTACAGTGAGGGCGGTCGGCGCAGTGGGCAGGGCGGAAGCGGAGACGGAGGAGGTGCTTGACGAAGACTCCACCGCAGCGGCAGCTGTCTTTGCCTGCGGGGTGTTGTCGACGCTGCGACTGGCGCTCGCACTGGCACGCCGCTCGCGCAGTGCTGCCAGACGCATCTCCCACGACGGCCGCGGCTCAGGGGAGCCTGGTCCAGCAGACGAAGCAGCAACAACACCGTCCGTCGCGGTGGCGGCGGCGTGCAGGAGAGACGACGACAGCGTCGACGCCATCGCTGGCGGGTGGTACGCCAGAACGCGAATCACCCCATTTGATTCCGTCCGCGGTGCAGCGGCCAGAGACGACTTTGACTTCATCGCCTGTTCGTCTTCGCCACCTTTCGCAGCTGCAAAGTCGGAGGAGAGATCGCGAGGAGCGGCAGAGACCGGCTGCGGTGCTGCTGCTGCCGCCTGCCCGTCTGCGTTTTGCTGCTCAGGCATTTTTGCTTGCGCTATTGCTGGCATTACTCACCTCTCTCCGTCACTGGGCACGCCAACGCACGGCAAAAAAAAAGATTTAAAAAATCTTCAGCTGCAATCAATTTGGAGAATTAACATACAGGAAAAGAGAAGCAAAAGGGAGAAGGCAACACTGCAGCTGCACAACAACGAATGAAGATGTAAAAAAAAAAAAAGAGAGAGACTATGTACGCCAGGAGAAACTTTTTTTAACAGGAGAAAGAACAAAGAAGGCAATTTCGCAAAGCGATGAAGCTTCACAAAGAGTAGTGTCCTTCACAGGAAAAAAATATTGTCGATGTGAAATGTGGGGTTGTAATGTGACCAAAAGTACGTCCAAAACAAATTGCCAAAAGAAGTCACTAGACAACCAAATCAACCTTTGCTGATCTTCAAAACTCTGTTAAACACACTTTACCTTTGACAAATGGGTTGATTGAATTGGCAATGGAAATTAGGGAATACAGTAGAAGCACGGAGAGTGTAACGTGCTGAGTGTTTCAGTTTCCTGTGTGTGTGTGTGTGGGTGTGTGCGCATGCCGCCACAAGCTGAAGCAACCGAAAAGAGAGGAGGTGAGAAAGGTGTACAAAATTAAAGATAGTGGAGCCATTTAAAAAACAAAAAATCGTTTTTGCAATGACCAGCACATCCATCGTTGGGCACTCCAGAAACGCATTCTCAATAATTCGAAAAAAGCTGTAAGAAAGACGACTTACAGTGACAAAAATAGCATCGCGCATCTAGTTCATTTTGAACGATAAAATGTTGTTAATAAATGGGGTTGTACTTCTTTCAGTGTATTTTTATACTTATTTGTGTTGTGCGTTTCTTTAAAAACGAAAAAGAAAAAAAAAACATATAATTTCACTTTTTAAAAAAGAAGCATTTGAGCAGATCAATAAAAACGAAGAGTACGTAAGCATCATAATGTACATGAACTTGGACTTTACATATTTGACGGTTCAGGATTTCAAGCGAGTGAAAACAAAATAATAATAAACAAGAATACATGAAAAAAAAGGTTCCATTGTTATAGCTATTTTTCAGCGAAGAGAGCTGTAGATCACCATGCCAGACAGCGTCACCTGAGTTGAGCGGGAGGCGGACGTCGCCGTCTGCGGAGGGAGGGCCGCCACGCCCGTGGACGGCGCGACGTTGTACGGCACCGGCTTCGACGGCACCTTGTACGCCTGCGACGGACCCACCAAGTGCAGCTCCGGCGCGAGGACGAGACCCGGCGTGCTGGACACCGTGACACCCTTCATCTTCGACTGCACCTGACTCGCCTGGAACAGCAGGTAGGAGGCCTCGCCGGTGCAGACCAGTGCCCGCACGTACCGCCACCGCAGCGCCGCCTTGCGCTTCTTCGTTTCTGCAGTGTCGTCATCGGCGCGAAAGCGGTCGAGGGCGTTGTGCAGCAGCAGCTGCGAGGTGTTGCGGGCGATCTCGCAATGTCCGCCGTCGCCGCCGCCGTGGTACGAGGATGTCTGTCGACCTCCGCGCACGGTCTGCCGCCGCGGTTTCAGCTGCATCCGCTCAATCCCCGCCAACGCCGCGGAGGACGAGTGACTCACAACCGTCGCGATCGAGCTGGGGAGGGGCACGGTGCTTGGCGTGGTTGTCTGCGTCGTGGACAGCTTCGACACCGTCTTCTTCTTCTTTGGGTTCGCCGTCACGACAGACGCCTTCTGCTTTTTAGGCTTCGCTGCACCGTCCGTGGTGGTGGTCGTCGTCGTGCCCTTCGACTTTCCCCCGCCATTTTTCGCCTTCTTGGTGGGCGAGACGGAGGTGCTGCTGGTCCCGTTCGCCTGCGGCGACTGGGCGACGTCCCGCGCCACAAAAGGCTCGAGGTGGCGCTCCTCAAAGAAGTCCTGCACCCGTCGCTTCGGTGCTTCCTTGTGCTCCACCGCGGCGGCAGCGGCTTCGATGGCCAGCTGATCCTCGAAGGCTTGAATCGTGGAGCTCTTCTTCTCATTGGGCCCGCCGCCACGCCCCAGGTTTGTCATCGACTCCAGCAGGTACAGACTCTCCATCAGCGAGTCCTCCTCGCCAAGGCTGATCTCGTCCGCCTGCACCGACTCGCGGCCCGACCGTGCACCGCTGCCGGCCTCCGACGCGACGCGTCCACTGCGCGCGTTGGCGGCACGTCGCAGCTGCCGCAGCTTACGGTCCTCCTTCAGCGCGTCTTTGAGCTTCTCTGACAGCCACTTCCGCTGATCGGCGTAGTAGTTTTTCGACCACTTGTGCACATCCTGCGTGGTTTGCAGCACGGCCACGGGGATGTTCGAGTAGGGCAGGAAGCTCTCCGAGTGCAACGCGTTCTGCGGCGTGTACTGCAGCGCGAAGCGGGGCCCTGTGCCGCTGAGCTGCGCCGTACCGGGCAGCGTCGGCAGCAGAAAGGAGCGCTGCGTCTGCGAGCCCTCCTCGGAGCCGCGGAAGTTGGTCGCGCTCTCCTCGTCGCCGTCGGGGCCGCGCAGAAACGCCGAAGGAAGCGCGTAGGCGTCGGCGTCGGCGGTGCTGATGTAGCTCGTGCCGCTGGCGTCGCCGGTGCCCTTTGCTCCGAGCATGCCGGTGGGGTAGACCTCCGCAAACGCCTCGGTGTCGACGACCGGGGAGAAGGGCGTGTAGCTGCCGCCGTCCTCGTCATCGCCGCTGTCGCCGTTGCTCGTCGTGCTGCGCGTGCTGCGGAGGTTGCGGTACGACGCCGTGCGCACAAAGCCGGCAAGGAAGCCGTTCTGCTTCGTCGCCGCGAGAGCGTCCGTGCGGGTCAGTTTGGGGGCGAAGGCGAGCATCGTGTAGTCCGTCGGCTCGACCAGACCGCCGTGCAGTACGAGGTAGTGCATGGGTCGCAGCTTGCCGTTCTTAAGCAGCGGGTCGCGCACCGCCACCAGCGCAAACTTCCGCGTGAACTCCGGCACGTCCTGGAAGTTGATGAGGCGGCGGTAGCGGTCCCCGCTGCCGCCAGCGCTCGACGCTGCGGTGCTCTTTACTGAGCCGGCGATGCTGTCGCGCCCGCTCTCCGACGCCGTCTTGCCCCACGTCACGCCGACGGACGAGGAGTTGCTCATGTTGCGGCGGTGCGAGCGCTGCCCAAAGACGCCGCCGCCGCCGCTGATGCTGCCGCCGCCGACCCGTGAGAGCCCCGACCCGTTCAGCACGCCGCTCTCGCCGAAGCTCTGCCGCGGTGCGCCGGAGAGGCGGTGCAGCGACGACGGCATCGTCGAACCCGCCGCCATGCTGGCCCGCGCAAAGCCGCGCTCGAGCTTCAGCCGCTCCGCGTCGTTGAACGCCTTCACCTCGTTCAGGAGCTTGCGTGGGAACTTGCACAGCACCATCGACCACGTCATGTCCTGCATGCTGAGAATGAGAAAGCCGAGCTTGTTCGCCGGAAGAGGCGGGGGCATCAGCGGCAGGTAGCCGCCCTCCCTGCTTGCCGACGCGCCAGCTGCTGCCGCCGCCGCGTTGGAGGACGGCGCGAGCGGGAAGGGAAACATCCAGTCCTGCTGCACCGGGTCGTACAGGCCGCCGCCGGAGGTGATGAGGTAGTGGAGAAAGTACTCCCACACCGCCTCCATGCGGAAAGGCAGCGGGCTTTCCGGCGCCGTCGGCGTCTCCACCCGCCTCCACGCAAACGACTGCGGCTGAAAGAGGTACACGAAGGGCACGGTGGCCCCACCGTCCGCCCGCTGCGCCGCGCTGCTGTTCTCCGTTAAACCCAGCACCACGACGCTGCTGCTGGGCTCGTGGTAGGCAGCAGTGACAAGTTGCAGGTGCTGCGGGTTGACCGCAGCCGGCGGCGGCACCCCACTCCACACGCGGTTGCGGATGTCGAAGAGGTGGCCCAGGTAGCTGTTCTGCTCGCGGTGGTGGACGCCGCCGACGACGAAGAGGCTGTCGGAGGACGGGAGGTAGATCATCGAGTGGAGGAAGACGCCGCCGGGCCCTTGCGTCTGCTCGTAGTTGATCTTCTCCCACCGGCTCGTTTCCATGTCGTAGGCGAAGAGGTCGTCGAAGACGTCCAGCTGCCGGTGACCGCCAAAGACGTACAGCTTACTGTCAACCAGCACGGCGGCGTGGTTGGCGCGACCACGCGGCACGACGCCGACGCCGCGCATCTCCTTCCAGGCGAGGCTGCGCTTCTCGTGGCAGAAGATGTGGTTGCTGTACTGCCCTTTAGCGTTGACGCCGCCGAAGACGTAGATGGCGTGCTGGTAGCAGACGGCGGTGTGGCCCATCTTGGGCAGTCCGCCGTGATGCTCGGGGACGACAGTGCCCTGCATTCCACTGATCACCTTCATCGGCGTGGCGCGGTGCGTCTTCGCTCGGGACCGCGGCGCAACATCGCCACCGTCGTCGCTCACGAACTTCACACTCTCGGCGATGCTGCTCTTCGCGGACGGGGAGCCGGCTTTGAAGCCGGAGATGGGCCGCAGCACCTGCCCTTTCGGTGAGGGCGTCGACAGCACGCCGTTGAGGGAGGTGGTGCTAGTCGTGGTGGGTCTCGACGAGGGCAGCGGTGGCGCGGACGGGGAGCTGTTCGCTGCGGCCAAATGTGCGAGGAACGAAGCCGCGCCGTCGCTGCTGGTCTTTCCGATACTCCCCGCACCTGCATTCTTGGCACTGGTCGCGACGCTCGCGGAGGTGAGGGAGGGCAGTTCCAAGTGCGTCGACGACGACGAGGAGAGCGTTGGGTAGCTGCTGGCGGAGTTGTTCACGGAGGCGGCAGGGGAGTCGACCAGGTCATCCCGCGGACTTAACTCATTGAAGGAGCCGTCGTCGTCGTCATCCTGCACGGGCAGGTCGACGCGGCGTGGCATTGGGTGATGGTGAGGGTTCTTTAGTCAACTATACTTCCTTTCATTATTGAGAGCCGTTTCATAACAAACAAAAGATGAGGAGGGAAATAAAATGAGAGAATATGTAAAAGCTTAAAAACTTCAGGGAACGCTGTCGGACGTGAAATGCAAGACTTCACAACTCTGCTTTTTTCGACGTTTATTATTTTGCGAACCGTCGTAGAGAGAGAGAAGAGTAAAGCTTCTATTAAATTTCACAATTGACCACAGGAGTCAACTCTGGGTATTGTCATAAAGTTGTTATTTCTTTTTGTTTACTCTTCTTCTTTTGATTAAATTAGTAATGTGAGTAAAATTTCAAAGCACTGCCCTCAAGCCCCATGGGCAACGTTTGTCTCTGCAGTGATGATAGAGTTCAACATCCCATTCACAGGTTGACACTACAACGACGACGATGATGATGGGACGGCAGTGTCAAACCACAGGCAGCACTTCAGCATGAACGTGAAGGGCAGCACCGGGTTCTCAGCAGCCTCGCGAGCCGCGACATCCTCCAGAGAAATCGTCAAGCCCTGCGCACTGGCGTTTGCGCTGAAGCTCTCTGCCCCCTCGTTCAAAGCGCGAATGACCTCGCCCATGAACAGCTGCGTCCCCGTCTGCTTCGTTGCCGCGTCGCTGTCTGACGCCCGTCGCTGCAGCGCCACGTGAAGCGCCTCGCTGTTGTCGAGCGCCAGCTGCAGCTCCCGGTGCACCCCGACCACGTAGCGCATCTTTGACTTGCTCAAGTGGAGCTCATAACGAGCCATCTGTACTTCCTCCTGCGTGAGCGGTGTACCGATGGTCTGCATGCGCTCCACAAGAGCCGTCAGCTCCGACTCCACCGCAGCCTTCACTGCCTCTCCGTCCGCCGCCGTTGCCGCTGTCGGTATCTCACCCCGGACGACCAGATTGCTGTGCCGAAGCACGTTCAGCCGCTTCCCTTCTGCCACCGCGCCGCTGCTCTCCCCTTGCCCACCACCTAGACCCTCCGCGGACTGCAGGTCTTCGGGCACGACCCCCAACGACCGGGCAACATCCAGCACAATCTTCGCAATCGCGGCCTTCTGCGCCTTCCATCGCGGTCCTTCTTTTTCCAGATAGGCTTCGAGAATGCGCACCTGCTCCGCCTCGTGATCGGCGGCGCGGTTGCCTGCCGGTGTCAGCGAGTCCTGCGCCTCCCCATCCGGGACGTCCGTCTCGAAGCCGGACTCCAGCACCGTGACGCAGAGGTGCTGCGGGTCACGCCAGAACGGGGGCGGCGGCAGCGGCGCGGAGGAATCTGCTGCGTCGTCGGAAGGCCCCGCACGTGGCACCTGCGGCTGCTGGGTCGAGGACGGCTGCTGGGCGGCGCGTTGCAGCACCGCCTGCCGCGTCTTCTCCATCGCCTCCTCCACATCGCCTGGCGCAGGAGCAGGAATGTCGTGGGAGCTTCCCTCGTGAGCGGGATCGCTGCTGCGGCTGCCGCCGGCGTTGTCCGGGGACGCAGCAGCAGCAGCAGCAGCAGCAGCAGCAGCTGGCGCTTCCCGCGCCTCCACAACACGGCGCACGGTTGCGGCCAGCACCCCAGCAAGATCTGCGGCCTGCGCAGCGTCGCCGTTCGCCAGCGCGATCGTTAGCTCGCGATGCAGCCGCAGCGCCGAAGGGTGGTGCTGGAAGACGTAGGAAAGCAGCTCCATCGGGTGCCGTGGCGGCTGCGTGGGGCCACCGATTGGCGGAGCTTGTCTCGCGATGTCCGCGGCCGACGGGGTGGCAGAGGCGCTGGTCGTCGAGGAAGACGGCGCCGCTGCCGCCGTCCGCTGTTCTTGATGCGTTGTTGAAACGCGGCGCAACGCAACGGAGGTTGCCGCGATCCAGCCGCCGTGCTGCGCAGAGTTGAGCCAACGGCCCTTGTGGCAAAGACGACGAAGCATGACGATTCTCTTTTTTTTTTTTACGCGTGATGCAGAAAAGTTGTAAAATGTTTTGCACTCTAATAAAGAGGAGCCAAAAAAAAAAAAAGTGTGAATGATGACGGCAAAAAAGAGGCACCGCCCAGTAGGATAGTGAATAGCAAATCATGGAAGCTCTTTGCAAGTCCTCCGACTTCCACAGCGGTTTTTCTTCCTAAAAATGTTTTGACACAGAACTAGCAGCCTGCAGCGTCGCCGAAAAGCTTCTCACCGCTTACAAGCGATACCAACGACGGCGCGAAAACCATCGCAATTCTGCTGCACAACAGCACTCCTGCCTGTTCCTTTACGCAATCACAACGAGTGGCATAGAACACCGCTTCAACATCAGAGACTTTCGTTACTCATTTTCGCTTTAGATCGATGATGATAATGATACAGTGTAGCTCGTCCTGTGGCTCCTGTGAATTAAAAGGAGAGAGGAAAACAAATTAATATGAGAGAATATGTCTAATGTGAGTCTAAGACAGCTGAAAAAAAAAAAATACAAATACAGAAAGCGCGAGGAAGGGGATTTAAACAACACTTTGAAGAGAAGCACACACACACACACACACTAGACAACCAGAGACTTCATGAAGCGCTCCGCCAGCGACGGGTCCAGCTCGACTCGGCGCCGAAAGTGGTGGTCGCTGGCCATGCGGCCCCGAAGAATCTTCAGGCGCGCCTCTCGGTCGTGTTCGTCGCGCAGCTCTGCCTCGCGCGCCTTCGCCTTCATGCCCTTGCGGTACAGCTCCTTGCAGCGGTCGCCGTTGCCGTCTTTGCGGTGTGCCGGCTGCTCCGAATCCGCAGCGGACGATCGCTCATCCTCGCTGCCAGACCTCTCGTCGTCCTCGTCGTCCTCGCTGCCTCCTCCTCCTCCCCTTCGCCCACCTCTATTCTTCGCACTCGAGGGGGCAAAGCCGGCGTACTGGTTGACTTCGGGCTGGAAGGTGCAGTTGCGCACCTCCTCGCGCGCCTTCCGCGCCGCTAGCTGCTCCTTGGACACGTAGCCTTGCTTCAACAGCCGGTTCGACATGAGGCCCTGCTCCTTGGCGGACAGCACGCGCCCGCGCAGCAGCTTCTCCTCGTAGCCCGTCGGGTCCTCCTGCCGCAGCTTTTCCAGCTCGCGTTGCGCCTCCGCCTCCAGCTCCGCCAGCGTCTGCGGCGGCTTCTTGTCCTTCGGCCGCAGGCGGGCGTGGTCGAGCTGCAGCTGGGCCACGAGCCGAGCGATGAGCAACTCCTCAACTTCGCGCTGGCGGCGCTCCTCCACTGTTTGCTTCCGCGCCTCCTCCTTCTTGCGCTGCTCCATCGCAGCTCCGGCGTAGAGGCGGTCGCACATCGCGCGGCGCTCCTCCCTGTTGAGGGTGCGCCGCGTGGCAGAGCTGGGGCGGCTCGACGCCTTGCTGACGCCCGTCGCATTCAGCGTACTCGTCTGCTGCCCTGGTGTGCTGTGCCGGCTGCTCTCCTCCAAGGCGGCGACAGTGGTCTCATCCTTGCGAGAGCGCACGCCCGAGGTGTTCTGGTAGAGCCGCAGGAAGACGCCGTTCGGGCTCGTCAGCATTTCCTCCTGCTTGCGCAGGCGCTCCTCGCGACGGGCGATGTCCTCCTGCAGCGAGCCGGAGACGATGCGGTCGCGGATGCGCTCGAGTCGGTTGAGCTGGAACACCTTCTTCCGACGCTCGTCGCGGTCGCGGCGGTTGTTCAGGTGGTACAAACGCTCAAACGGGCTGCTCAGCATCGCGCGCTCGCGGTCGTGGTCCTCGTCCACGATTTGCTGGCCCAGCACGTCCAGCTTCCACTCGACCTCCTCCAGCAGCTCCTCCTCCGAGCGCGCGGCGGAGCGGGCGGAGGTGGGACGGCTCTGCGAGCCACGACTCCGGTTGACGTCGGTGGCATCTGCGTTGTCGTACCGCCGCCCGCTGAGCACGCTGCGTCCGCGCAGCGGGGACAGGGCAGACAGACCTGCGCCAGACGCACTCAAGCTAGCAAAACTACCTCCGCGGTACGCCGGAGACTGCCGCTGCTGCGTGCGGCCGAGGCTCGGGTTCACCTCCACGGCAGCGCGGCCAAAGGAGCCGCGGCGTGCCCACAGCGGACTGCGCGGCGGCGACGGCGCAAACGCGCTCCCGCGAGCCCGCGAGTTCCACGACGCGTTGGACTGCCGCTCACGCGGGGCATCGGAAAAGTAGTAATCCGGGTCCGCCCTGTCCTCCTCGAGTCGGTGCCACGACTCTGACCGTGGCACGTCATCGTGGACGGCAGCACGATGGGGGGAGTTGACCCGCGGGTGGTGGGGGCGGCGGTAGCTGGACGACGTCCGTGGTGGGCTGCGAGGTCGCGGTGCGTCGTACACGTGCCGTCCACTGTCGTAGCGCGGCTGCGGCACCTCGTGAGGTGGACCGAAGGAGGACACGGAGGCGGAGGCGGTGTCGCGAGCGCCGCGCCCGGCAACGTCGTAGGTGCGGTGACGTGCGTGGCCCGCATCAGCATCCCTTGGGGCATCTGCGACGGTGGAGGAGGAGCGGGAGTGTTGCCGCGGCACCGCGGCCTCCCCGCCAGAGCCGTAGCCGTAGTCTGCGCCGGCGCTGAACGTGTCCGCGTCCTCGTAGCGAGGGCGGCTGCGGTGGTGGCGACGCGCGGAGTGCTCGGAAAACCGCGACGGCTCTGCCACCGCCTCCGCTGCGAGTGCATCGTCTGCGTCGTAGAAGGAAAGGCGGTGGAAGGACGAGGAGGCGCGACTGCTGGGACGGTCACCGGGGCGCGGCGCGGACGAGGCACGTGCGCTGCCGGAGCGGGAGCGCCGAGCAACGCGTTCCACGTCGTTTCCGCCGCGGTCGTAAATGTTGCGCGTGAAGTACGTGTCGTAGTCGTCCACGGCGTGCTCGGCGCGTCGACGCGGGTCGCTGAACTGCGACCAGTCCGGGTAGTCCAACTGGTAGGTGCTCTGGACAGCGGAGCGGCGCTGCACGGGCTCGCCACGACGCGACCGCGAGGAGTCACGTCGCCGCACCGGACCACGCGCGTAGCCCGCCGTATCCCGCACGCACTCCTCGACAAGCGCGCCACCGTCGAGTGCGCGCAGTGGTGTGCGTTGCGACGACCCGCGATGCCGCGTTGTCGGTGACGGGGAAGTAGGAGCGGGGGTGGTGGCCGCGAGAGAAGGGCGTTCTCTGCGCTCGCTGCTCCCACGGCGACGGTGTGGGCGGTACTCCACTTCTTCTTCTTCGTCCTCCTCTTCTTCGCCATCGTAGCCGTAGTGGTCGTTTTCTACGTCCCTGTGTCGTGCGGCACGGCGCGGCTCGGAGTGAACGTCGCGCCGGTGTTGTGAGGAAGTCTTCCGCTCGTCGGAGTGCGCGTCGCGTCGGCGGCTGCGGCTCGCCGACTCTCTGTTTTCCTTCGTGGGTGACGGCTTCTTCTGCTGGTCGAGTTGCTGCTTGCGGGACCGAAAGCTCTCCCCTTTTTTGGTATCCTTCGTTACTGGACGATGCTCCTCGTCGCTGCTGGCGTCTTTGTCGCTCTCGTCGCGCGCAGGGCTAAGACGGAAGCCGCGGTGACGCCGTGGCTTCTTCTCTTCCTCTGCGCTCAACAATTTTGAGTGCGATGCACCATCATGTGCTTCGCCGTCGCTTTCATCTTCGTTATCCTTGTCCGCGTGTCTCGTTGGTCTTATCGCTGTCTGCCTTCGAGTGTCAGCATCCGGCCCACTGCCTTCACTTCCGCTTCCAGAATCGGAGTCCGAAGGCTCAACAGGCTTCGCCCTTCGCTCTGCGCCCTTCCTTTGCTTCTTCTCGCTTGGACGCTCCAACGCGTCCTCCGCGAAGTGTACCTCGCTCTTGCTGCTCCGTGACGAGGATGGTGGTTTTTTGGCTCCCGCCGCAGCCGCCGCCGCAGCTTTGGTGTCAGGGTCTAGCCGCCCAGACGCGCGTGAGCGCAGCGGGGTGTCTTTTTTGCGACCCGTTGCCTTCGCATCCTTCGTGGCGCCGTCACCTTTAGCGCTCGCCTTCGTTGTGGCTGCTGTACTCGACGAGTGCACTGCTGGGCTTGACGTGCGGCTGGACGTTCGCTTCTCGGCTTTTTTACGGGCATCCTTCTCCATCGCCTCTTCGTGTTGCGTGCCCGTCTTGCCAGCTTTTTTGGAGGCCTTCGCCATCTGTGCATCGTCCCCGTCCTTCTTCGCAGTTGCGGCAGCACGCTTGCTTTTCGAAGACGGCTTCTCCTCTTTGCCAGCATCCCCCACCTCCGCACTTGTCACCTTCTCCGCCGCAACAGCAGCTTTGTTCGCGGTGTGGTCTGCCAAGTCGTCGGTGTCGTCATCTTGCTCCACCTGAATGTCAAGCGAGGACTCCGTAGTCAAATCTTCCTCCTCTGCCGCTGCCGCCGACGCTGCGATGGGGACGGGATCGGCTGCCTTGGCCGCTGCCTTTGGCTTCTGCGGCGACGCCGTCTTGCGCAGCGGCGAGCCGGACTCCACAGAAAAGTGAATGGAGCCTGGCGTGCCCAGGTCATCCGCGTCGGAGAAGTGCAGGGCGTCGACGGATGCCGCCGTCGACTCCGCTGATGGGGTGCGGGAGTGGGCAGGAGGCGGCTCCTCGAAGGTGACTTTGTGCGCGGTCGGTGCCTCCTCCTTGGCTGCCTTATCACTTGCTCGCTTCGGCGTCTTGGTAGGCGGAGGGGGTGGTGGTGGTGGTGGAGCGGGGGTGCTGGCACGTGAACGCGGGGCGGCGGGTGCCTCGGCTGGCGTGTCCCTGCCATGCACCGAGGACGCTCTCGTGGAGTGGCCGGAGTGCACGGAGGAGGCGCGGGTGGCCGGTGCCGGCGGCGTTGACGCGTTGTCCGTCTTGCGCTCCGTCGCGTTGGTGGCAGTGGTGGCTGCCGTCGTCGTTGTTGTTTGGTTGGCGTTTGACTTCTCGCTCTTGGCCTTGTCCTTGGCCTCGGCGGCGCTGGTGGCTGACTTGGATGACTTAATCTCGCTCTTCTTCTTCTCAGGCGAGGCGTGGTGACTGCGCGATTCGTTCAGGTTGCGATTTGCGTCCTCTACGCCCTTCTTGATGTTCTGGCCCGCCTTCTCAAAGCCGCCCTTCATCTCCTTCCCTGCCTTCTGCAGGCCTGCCTTGAGCTTCGAAAACATTCTTTTTCGACAATGTTCCTACGGAGGTTTGAAAAAGGCACGTTTCTCAAGAAAAAAAAATTCAAGAGGTCAAAAAACAATGTTGGGATTGAACGTGAAGATAAGCAGATATTGATCACGATAGGCGTGGCTGTTCAAGAAAGAACAAAAAAGTTAAAACAAACTAGCAGGGTGCGGCGTCAATGTGAATCGCTGCGTGCGATTCAGCCGCAAGTGTCGCGCCGCTTCTCTTAGCAGCACGACAGGAAAAGGGGAATTGAAAGGCGCCGCTTTGCCGCAAACAGCTGTTGAAGCAGCTCCAAATAAAAAGATACTACTTTTAACCGCTTAATTTTTTTTTTCGAGTTGCAGTCATTTTACAAAGTAAGAATCAAGAGAATTGAAACAAGAGGATTAGTGGAAAGTTTCCAGAGTTCGTTTGTATCTCAAATAAGCACGTCGCAAAGGCTTGTCTAAAGAACAAGCCTTTTTTTTCCCCCACAGCTGCAAAGTATAAGGAGAGGGACGATAAGAAACGTTGCTTTTCACTTTGCTAAGAAATTGTCGTACACACGTTCGAGATTGAGAAGCGTGTGATACACCACGACTCTTTTAAATTTCGTAAAGAAATTCAAAGGTGCCTTTTGCAAAAAAAAAAAAGTTTAGTTGCTTGACATTCCTGCTTTTTTTAACGTTGTTGTTCTTGTAGTTTACTTCGTCAGTGTCAGTTCCGCGCTGCAGTTAGACAGAAACAAATAAGTTAATCGTTTAAAGGGAGTCCTTGCTTACATTACAACTAGTTATCACACCTCCGCCAACGAAATCTAATTATGTTAAGGATTTACTTGCTCGACGGCTTTGTCTCTGTCGCACCCGCAGCACCGCCGGCCTTCTCCATCGCCTTCTGCCGCTGCAGCCGCTCCCGCTTGCCGAGACGCTTCTTGCCCTTCGTCTTGTCCTTCTTCGCCTTCTTCGATCCGCCCTTCTTCTTCCCCTCCTTTGCCTCCCCACCCTCGCTGTCGGAGTCCGACGCGGCGTTGCGGCCACCCACACGCGCGGGCTTCCGTTCCGCGTTCGCCACCGAGGCGACCAGCGCGCGCTCCTTCCGGGCGACCTTCTTCAGCCGCTGCAGCTCTGCCTTGTCCTCCTCGTCCAAGGCGGAGTGCGGAAGGTTGACGACGTTCTCCGGCGCCCGCGGCGCTTTGGAGTAGTCGTACGAGACACCGAGGGCCGCCAACACTGCCAGCTGCGCCGCCGTCCGACCGCCGCTCCCGCCCGCAGGGGAGGCGGAGGCAGACCCGACCACAGCCGCCGTCGCCCCTCTGTCCTCCGACGCGCCGCTTCTCGACACCGTCGCCGAGCCGTTTGTGGGGAGGGAGGAGGACTCCAACACGGGGGCCATGCGCCGCAGCTCGAAGCTGTACACGTAATGCCCCGTCGTGTGCTTCGCCCGAGCCGCCGCGGCCGCCGCCTCCGCCGTGCGCATCGGGTTGCCCGCCGATGAAGCTGTCTGGACTGCCGTGAACACCTCGTCGCCGCCCTCGGCCCGCGCCACGTGTGCCGCGGTCTTTGTCAGGGTGGCGATGCGGCGCACGCCCATGCCGAGCGCGTACTCCCACACGGTGACCAGGTACACGAGAACGTTTGCCTTGGCCAGCGCGGCAGGGGACACCTTCTGCAGACACTTCTTCAGCAGCTCCGTCACGCTCGGCAGTTGCACGGACCGCAGCGCTGCCGCACCGGCGGTGGCGGTGGCGTTGTTGTTGGTGAAGCGGTGGACGAGGGCGGCGAGGGAGACGGTGCTGGTCCGTGCCCCGCGGACGGCCCACGCGTTGGCGGCGATAGGAGCCACCAGGTGGTCGCCGACGTCCAGGTCACCGGCAGACGACGACGACGAAGACGCGTCGCGACCCGCCGGCACGCCTGCGCTGCCACCGCTGTTCGGCGTGAAGGTGGCCCCGACGGCGCCGCCAGAGGCCACGCTCAGCAGCTCCTTCTTTGGCAGTCCCAGCAGCGGAAAGGTGAAGGTGCGCGCCGCCTCCTGCCCGAGCACCCACATGACGGCCGACAGGCTCGGTGCCACGGTGGTCGCCTCCGACAGCGGGCGTGAGTCAAGGAAGGTCTGCTGCAGCGCCGGCGACTTCTCGAGGTTGCACCCTACCACGTAGCGCAGCGTCGAGTAGACGGCGTTGGACAGGTAGGCGAGGGCGCGCTGCTTCTCCTCCTCCCCGGGCGGACGCGGCTCGGCATCGGCGTAGTGCAGGGCCTCCAGGATGGCGTGCAGGAAGTGGCAGTTGAGGACGAAGCTGCCCTTGTTGGTGGAGTGGGTGGTCGCCGAGGTGGTGAGAAGCACGCGGCCGGTCTCCGCCTCACTGGCGGACAGAATCTTGTACTTTTGCTTGCAGTACGCCTGCCAGCAGGAGCCGGCGTCCACCTTGGTGGCGCCACGCACCAGCGACGGCACGTTCACCGCATTGCCCATGACGAGCATGAAGAGGAAGACCATGTCAACGGAGCTCGTGTAGGCAATCGCCGACACCGTCAGCTCGCCGGGCGTGGGTGTCGGGTCAACAACGCCCGCCGCCGCACCGCTTGCGCCCTCTGCTGCATTGTCACCGCCATCGCAACCGCGCTTCTCCCCAATCACGTTCGACGCCGGTGCCGACGTGTCCTTCGTCATGTCCGCCGTGCTCGTCGGCTTCTTCTGCTCCTTCGCTGTTGACTCGGGCTCGTCGTCGTCACTGCTGCTGTCCGTCAGCTCAATGCGCACACCGGTGGCCACCATCGGACCATCCTGCTTGCGGCGGCGCACCACGTCCTCCGCCTGTGCCGGCAGCTGCGGGGCAACTGCCTTGTCCTCGACGGACAGCTCCACCTCCTCCTCGTCCTCGTCCGCCGCTTCGTGCGTCGGATGGGCCGGCTGAGCCGAGGTCGCCTCCTCCTTCTTTGGCGCAGACGCGGTGTTCGCCTGCAGCTGCTTCGCCTTGGCCGCACTCCGCTCAGCCGCCGCCTTCGCCTTGGCCGCCGCCACCGCCGCCGCCTCGCGCTCGTTCTCGGCGTAGAAGGCGTCGGTGCAGGTCGCGATGAAGGCCAGCACGCGGTCGAGGCGCAGGATCGACGGCTCGTACAGCACGTCCTGCAGCTTCGTCGCGATGGACACCTGCTGCGGGGCCGGGCCGCACAGTGCGCCACACAGCACATCCGAGTCCTCGGAGATGAAGAGAAAGCTGGGCAGCGTCGTGGCCCCGGCGGCGATCGTGGAGGTGAGGAGGCTGCGCTGCAGGTCCAGCAGCTTGTAGTCCGCCTCTCCCGCAACACCGCGGCCGCTGGTCAAGATTTGTGGCATCGGCGTCGCCGTGCGCGGCTCGCCACTGTCGCCTCGCTGGCTGTTGTACTGGGCCCGGTAGGATTCCATGAGCTGGCTGCACAGCTTCTGCACCTGCACATCAAGGTCGCCGATGCGGACCAGTGCGTGGCGGTGCGAGCGAGCTGTGCCGCTGCGGTCGCGCTGCGAGTCGAGGGCAAAGATGATGGCGGTCTTGGCGAGGATGTGTCGGGGCTGCAGAAAGGCCAGCAGGTTCTCGAGGCCGAGGGTCTGTGCGGCGTTGGTCGCGTCGATGAGGATAAAGTCGAAGAGGAGCGGCGCGGCGGAGTCGCCTTTCGGGAGACGGCACAACGCCCCTGGTGAGGAGCGCGCAATGTACTTCACAAAGTCCGGAACACCCATGTTTTTTGTTTGTATGGTGCCTTTTTCTTTGCTGAACTTATAAACGTAAAACTACTCAAAGCAGCGGCAGCGAGACGTTTTACGCACGCAAAAAAAAAAAAAAAAAAACAACGAGAAGCACAGAAAGAAAGAGGAGAGGAAAGTCAAGTGTTGCGCACAACAAAAAGAAGAACTTAGGGAAAAAATGAATGGCAAACCTCGTTGAGAAAGCATAAGTCGAGGATCCGCAGTTGCCACACTGTGTAGCAAATGAGTTACAACACTATCAATATCTGCGTTTGTAGCGTTTCGACTACGACTTTCAAGCGCACTATTAGACTGACAAAACGAAAATCCGCGCAACGAACAGCTTGTAGAAGGTGTCCTCTGAGTGATTCATTTCTTCTTTTTCGATTACTTTCTGTGAGTGAAATATAAAACTAACGGAGCTGTAGGAAGCAAAAGATGGAAGTTGTCGACAGCGGTGATACGCAAACGACCGCCTTCCCCTTTGTTTACGTGTAACCATTGCCGTGAGCTACGCAAAAATAAGCATTCTGCGGGCGTTAAAAGGAAAAAAAACAGTAAATAAGGTGTTCTCACAGCAGAACAGTCATGAATTGCGCCAGTGGATATTAATACAAGGCATGCACGCGTGGTTTAAGAAAAAGTCAAGGTTACAGAAAAGCAACGCAAAAGACGCACAGGCGAAATATATAGACAAAGGAGAAAAAAAACAAGGTTGAAGCTGTTTAAAAGCGATATAGTGCTGGTTGTATAGGTTAACGTGTTGGGTAGCAAAAGGAACAAAATGGCTACGTAGCCTCCCCCTCACTGTTCTTGATTCCATGTTGTCTTTCGAATTGCCTCAGCCGGAGCCGCCAGCGTCACGCACGGTCTCCAGTTCGGCTTCCATCTGCTTAATTTTTAAATCGTGCATATTGCGCAGCTTCTGCAGCTCCTCCTTCTCCCCCTTGCTCTCCAGAAAAGCCTGCACGTCAGCCCAGCGCTTCAGCACGTCCTTCGTCTGGCTCTCCGCGTCCTCCATGTCGTCAGTGAAGTACGTGGTGCCGACGCTCTCCATCGCGTCCTTGATCAGCTCCCGCGCCTCCGCGAACGAGTCCATGAGATCGTTCAGCTGCGTGCTCAGGTCGTCGCTGGATGCCGCCGGTGCTGCAGGTGGCGTGGCCGGGGCCGCGGTGTGCTCCAGCCGCTTCGCCGTGCAGAGCGACGCGTGGGGCAGGTGGCAGGAGACGAGCAGCGACGACGTGTCATTCGGCGACGCCACAGAGGAGCGGAGGCACATGGACGGTGGCACGATGGAAACAGCGCGCAGGGCAACACCACCGTGAAGACGCGCCGCGGTGGCCGCACGCGTGACAGATCGGGCGATCATAATAAGGCGGAGACGAAAAAGTGGGAAAAAAGGGGGAAATGATAAGGGCAGCAAAAACCTCTTTTCTCGACAAAAGTAAAAATCAGCTTGAAATGTGTGTACTGCGCAGTTTTTATAGTAGGCAGTTGTATGTGTAAGGATAGGATGTACTCAATTGAGGTGGCAGCTATCAGACCGTTGCGGCATTAGTGGAGAGCCAAACGTGTATTTTGGCAAAAAGGCAAAAGAAAGATAAGGAAAAGTTTGCATCAAAGTTTTTCATCAAGTGCAATAAGAGCAGACTTTTTCTTTTTAGTCATTTTCGGCTTAAATTTAGGTTAACAAACTGTTTTCAAAGATTCGCTCGACACTTCAAGCAACAGAAACCATTCTCGAAGAAAGAAGAAAAGGGTGTTAGGCAACAACCTCTGAAATGCTTTTTTGAGCCTCCAAGACTGCCTCACCCACGCCGCCACAAGGAGCTGTTTGGCATTTTTGGCCGCTGTCAAACGCGCGGGAGACAGACATGTAGCCTTGTTGTGTGACAAAGGGTTTCGGTGTCAGTTTTCGAAATGACACCTTTATAACGAGAAGAGGACATTTTTTTTCACCGATTTTGCACAATCGTGCCAGCACACAGACCACGGTACTACCCTATCCGTTTATTCTTTTTTTTTTTTTTTACCAGTGCCTCTGATGCACACCGGAGCATAGGTAACTCACAACGTGGAAAACTCACCATTTTAAACAAAAAGAAAAAAAGAAAACAAAGAGGATAATAGACGTAATGACAAGCTGCAACCGCTTCGCTTGCTCATTTCATATAAGGGGGGAAAAGAAACACATCAAACAATCTTTTTCAACAAAGAAAAAAAAAAACAGTTGACGCCGTTGTAAGCCCTAGTGAAAGAAAAAGTGAACAAAAAAACGAGGGGAATAAGAAAGCTACCAGCAAAAAAAGAAAAAGAGAACACAATGATGTACATGAAAAGGAAAATCAAAACCATTGAAAAACGTGCAACTCAGTGACATAAGACACAGAGCTCAAAACAGAGAAAAGAAAACAAATTGCCATCAGGAGCTTCCTCATTCCTTTTCTTCTTCTCGCGCGTCTCCTCACCATTGCGAAAGCGGCTTTTCAACAAGACGCGCACATACGTTAAGAATAACACACACGCACAAACACTTTGTCGTGTTGTCTTCTGCATTCGCAAAAAAACATGCTTTGAACCCTAAACGCATCCCTGTTGTCCTTGCTCTTTCAAGATCTCTTATTTTTTCAAACTTATTGACAAAAGGTTGATTTGCTTTCAAGCAGTGAATTTTCATCGTCTGAAGCACTCTTGCTTTTCAGGCAGTGGTAAAATAGAAAAATTAGCACGAAAGATGTTACAAGCATGTTAAAAAAAGAAAGAGAGTTTTTTATATAAAAAAAAAAACAGAACCATTTATGCTTAGACGAAGAAGTACATCAAATGTCAGAAGTCTGAAACAAGAAGAAAAAAAAACCATTAGGAACAACAAGAGGTTTCGACGCCACTTTGATCAGTAAATTCGTGGCAATAACAAAAAAAAAAAAGACGCGAGAAGGAGTACGTTAATATTCGCAACCAGGCGATTAATAACCATTACACATCAAAAAAAATCAGCCTTTCTTTTTTATATAAAATAGAAAAAAAAAGTTCACTTGTTTAATGTGAATCGTGTGACAGAAAGATCTACATGGTTGCTCGGGTTTTTTTTTCTCAGAGTAGACAAGATCGCAAGACGATCAACATAAACAAAACAGCAAGGGATAACTCAAAGAAAAAAAAAAGGACAAAGTTGAGAAACGTCACAGGTACCTATCAAAGACGCTTCTGCTATATACAAAACAATTTTTTTCTGCACAGGAACACTGGCAAAGCGTGCAGGACATACACGCTCTAAACGTCATTATTTAACGAATGCAAATACAAAAAAAAGAAGCCGCTACTTGACAGCGCGACATATTCATTTTGTTTGTGTGTGTGTGTGTGCATGTATGCGTTGCTCACCTCTCTGCTGTTTAAACTGCAAAACCTGCTTTTTTGTCCCATCTTCGCATTTGCTTGAAGGCGTGTTCAGCGTTGGTGAAGTGGAAAAAAAAAAGAGGATAAAACTCACTGCCTCATGAACAACAGCACACCCTACAGGCAGAGAGCAAAGGCATGCAAAGAAAGGGAGGGAAAAAGGGAAGAAACAGGAGAGGTGGCAAAACTTGCAGCCAATGTGAGACTGCAAGCGAGGCAGACCCAACACACACGCAAACACCAACACAAAAAAAAAAGGTCATTAGGCCGACTCCTTCGCGCCCGCAAGGATCAGCTCATCGTCGCCGTCGCCGATGCCCAGCACGTCCTGGATCTTCTCCATCCACAAGTCACGCTCCACCTCGCTCTTCGTCTGGAAGGACAGACGCTTGCCCGTCTTAAAGGCGACCGCAAACACAAAGTTGGCATTGCAGCCCGTGTACTTGGCCGGCACCGGGAAGGCGTCCTCGAGCTCCGTGAAGGGCGTCGAGATGCACTGCTGCTCCATCGTCTCCTTCGAGATGGCCAGCACCATGTCCAGCGACTTGAACTTCGGGTTGATGCTGAGCACCGTCTGCCCGTCCGCCAACTCCGCACGGATGCACAGGTAGCGGCGCTTCCACACCATGTCGCTGCTCTGCTTTTTGACCGTGCCCTCGTGAATGGTGAGTCCGCCGATCGTCTCGGAGAGCGGCGTGGCGCCTTCCAGGATGGTCGTCGAGGCGGCCACGGAGTTGCCGGCGCTCTCCTCCAGCGCACGCTGGATCTGGCGCTTCTCCGTCGCGAGAAGGCGCTTCGTCTCTTGAATCTGGTTCGAGATGGACTCGCGCAGGCCACCCTGGAAGGCGGGCTGCGTCTGCACGATCTCCAGCAGACCCGACAGGAAGAGCTTGCAGATGGGCATGTTCAGCAGACGGCTACTGGAGGGGCGGCGCACCGGGTCACCGCTCAGCAGCGCCGTTACGATGTCGCGCATCTCAGGGCTAATGTTGCTCGGCAGCGGGTCGAAGCGGCCGGCGAGCGTCTTGTGCATCACCTCGTGCATGTTGGCGCCATCGAAGGGGCGCTTCAGCGTCAGCAGCTCGTACAGGAGGACGCCGAGGGAGAACATGTCCGCCTTCTTGCTGTACGGGCGGCGGCGCCAGATCTCCGGGGCTACGTAGTACGGCGTGCCGCAGAAAGTGCGGCCAACATCGTCGCTGACGGTGTTGGCATACATCTTGCTGAAGCCGAAGTCACCGAGCTTGACGAGGCCGTTGCTGCAGAGCAGGATGTTGGCACTCTTGATGTCGCGGTGAATCATGTGCTTCGAGTGCACGTGGTGGACGGCCAGCAGCACCTGCAGGAAAAGCAGACCGGCCTCGTGCTCGCGAAAGGTGCGGCCAGAGCGGGCACGGCTCTTAATCTCCTGCCGCAGGTCGCCAGCGTTGGCGTAGTCCAGCACGAGAGAAATCATCTGCACGTTCTCCGGATTGTTCGGGTCGCGCTTCGCCAAATCCTCGTGGCACTTGAGGATGGAGAAGTAGTCGCAGTTCAGCAGACAGTCCACCTCGGCCTGCGCGCGGTTCTTGTCAGCCTCCGACATGCCCTCCATGTCGACACACTTCACAGCAAAGCCCTCGCCGTCCGACACGCGCTTGGCGCAGAGCACCGTGCCAGTGGCGCCGGAACCCAGCACGCGGCTAATCCAGTACTTCTTGTTCTGCTCGCGTGCCGTAGCCTCGTCTTTGGCGAACGTGTCCGGGAAGTTGCGGCACACGCGGCCGATCATAGCATCACCGCTTCCGCTCGACATGATTCAGTATTCGAAGGGAGAAAAAAAATGAGAAGAGGGAGAGAATCAGTATCGTGACGTGATCCGGTTTGATTGGCGAGTGCTGGCAACAGCAGGAGGAATAATAATAACAATAACAATAAACACAAATATCAACAGATCAAAACGAGAGAAACAACTTCTATCCACTTTTGTTTTAAACGCGTTGTTGCTGCTTGACGTTTGGTACGTTCAGTGAGATGGTGAATGCGAAAGAGAGAAAGAGAGAAAGAAAGATTTAACGAGGACAAAAAAGTCACGAGAGAAGATGGACATAAGGCAAAGAAGACAATTGCTGTAGCGGTGTGCGTGCTGTAGAAGTAAAGATTACCCGCTCCACGACCCGTAGTAGGCAGAGAAGCAAAGAGGCGTTTTTTGTGTGTTTTTCAAGCCCCGCATAGCACAACGCAGACCGCCTTCAAGAAAACAGGAAGTGGTCTGCCGTCACAACGGCAAATTGTATCAGCAAAGAAAAGGTCCGCATTGCTCTTTCGGCACCTTCACCTTCACAACACCTTTTCAGGAACGTCCATTGTATCGCAAAACGTAGCACGGCAGCTTTTTTTTTTTTTTTTTGAGATTGCTGTCTGCTTCTTTTGTGGAGTCATTGAAAACAGTAAAAAGTTCGTTGCGCTGTCTCTTCGCTCGCAACGTTTAGGATAATTGTCATAAAAATAAAGGAGAAGTAATTGAATAAAAAAGTGCTCTGCTTTCCCCGTATGCCATTCCGCAGCTCTCACCTTTTTTTTTTTAAGGGAAAAGAAGAAAACAAAAAACTCAGCAGTTCAAAGTAATAATTGAGAAACAAACTTTCAAAAAGGTGCCAAAAAAATAATTTTAAAAAAGTGAAGATGCACCGCTCATTCGGAGGCAATAATCAATACATGTTCATCAGATTTAACAAAATTGTAATCTTTATAGTCTTCTGCGCGTGCGCGCATCCGCACATCCTTGTGCATTGCAGTTTCGCTAAACCCTAAAGCTGTTCAAAATAGAGAAGCAGTGTTTTGCTTCCACTCTTAAAACGCTTTTTCTTTTCTTTTAAGGGTTTACAGGCTCAAAAAAGAGATGCTAACCACATACAAACAAGCTTCGAAACCTTGCACGAAATAGAGAGAAAGGAGAGAAAACTAAACAGAAAAGCAAATTGCTTGTAATCCAACAACAATTACAAACAAAAAAAAAAAGACGAGCGGAAACGTGAGAACTTCGAGGGCGTTGCTTAAAAAAAAAAAAAAGGAGGTCTTCAACCATCCCGGCAACTACACACGCATCTTCTCAAACTTTCCTGAACTCACCCCTCGTCGTTGATGACAGCACGCGCCACAACAGAAGGGGAAAACTAAAAACAAAAGATGAGACGAAGATAGACGATGAGGTGTGTAGTACCGACAAACAAAATCAGTAAAACAAGCTATTCACAATTTTTTTTTCTAGTAACATTGAATTTGAGAAAACAACAAAAAAAAAAAAGATCAGCACATAGGGAGAGAGTATCAAAACAAGCAAACAGCGGCGCAAGCTCCGACGCAAACAGCGTTACACACATCGAAAAAACGTCACCACGCGAGACAGACTTCGTGCACGCATTTCAGCTGCCCAGGCAGTAAAGGAGTGCAACACACGCCGAACGAGAACATGGGAAAGTTAAAAAGAGAAGCACAGCACACACACCTGTAGGCACCTTTCACTTTTCTTTTTGACTCGGAAAGACGCTTACAGAGAAAACTAAAGAAAAATGTGAACTGAAGTATTCTCCACGCGGTCGTGAGGACAAGTTTGCCATGAAAGAAACGGAACTTTCGCACGCGCAGTGAACTGCCTTGCCATCATGTGCACGTAGGCGTGTCACACGAAGTTCTGCAAGAAAGCAACAAAAAGGACAGGCGCGAAGGTTTCGGTTTGGAAAACCAGAACACAAAAAAACACGAGCTTAATTTTTTTTTTTTTTTTGCGTGATCGCTTTCTTCTTTAATAAAACAATCTCGCCCACACATATATAAAAAAAAGGGCTCTAACGCATTTTTTTCTTTTGCAAATATGTCATGCCTTCATTCCACAAACGCTCTTCGTCTCTCTTTTGACTGTCCGCAGGTTTACTGCGTTAGTAATCCTTGCTCTTCTCCACTTTTGCATCGGATTTTGAATTAAAAAAAAAAGGGAAGGACAGCGCGAAACAACCACATGCAGCACGTGCGTGCGTGTGCGTGACCCACAATTATTGCCACTGCAGCCTCAGCAAGAACAGACAGGAAAAAATTAAAAAAAGCCGGAGTAACAATCAAATAATTATTGTGGTTAACCTCATGCACATAAACAGCGAGAAGAAACAATAAGCAAGCCCCTCCATGTACATTGAATCAATCAAAAAAAAAGGGGGAAAAGGGCGAAAAAAGCACTTAAAAGAAAAACGGAAAAAAAAAAGGAAGACTTCTCCCCCGGCGCTGAAATTGAAAATTGCTGCGCTTTTCCTTCCCAGCGCGTGTGGTCTCAGTCATCCTCATCACCGATGCCGAGGAAGTTCTGAATCGCACGCATCCACTCGTCCCTGTCGTTGTCATCCGTGGCATCAAACAGGATACGCCGTCCGTTCTTGAAAGCCACGGCAAACGCGTGGGCGGCGTCGGAGCCGGTGTACTTGCTGATCACCGGGAACACATCCTCCAGCTCAGCGAACGGGGTCGAGATGCACTGCTGCTCCAGCGTGTCGCGCGAGACAGCCTGCACAAGCTCCAGTGACGCCCCGCACGAGGCGAAGTCGCCGGTGAGGGGCTGCGTGTCGTCCACCTCGCCGTAGATGCACACGTAGCGACGCTTCCAGGTGAGGTCGCTGCTCTGCTTGGACAGCTTGCCGCCATAAAGGATGTACCCGGTGCGACCCGGCACGTCACTCAGCGACACCTTCACGGCGGATCGCAGCACCTCCTCCGCGGAAAGCTGCGGGCGGCGCCGGTCGACCTGCAGCTCGTCCTTCGTCTGCTTCAGCTGCCGGGTGATGATGGCCTCCTGCGTTGGCGAGAAACCACCCGCCTCGCCGCTCTGCACAATTTCCTGCACGACGGAGATGTACAGCTTGCAGGTGGGGGTCTTGAGCAGCGTCTTGCTGGAGGGGCGCTTGCGGGGTTCGCTCTGCAGCAGCGCCGTCACGATCGTCTGCATGTCCTTGCTCACCGTGTCAGGCAGCGGGTCGAAGCGGCCGGCCAGCGTCTTGTGCATCACCTCCTCGATGTCCTCTCCGTCGAAGGGGCGCTTCAGCGTCAGCAGCTCGTACAGGAGGACGCCGAGGGAGAACATGTC
>JASAOP010002603.1:0-39834 GCA_030849055.1 Crithidia thermophila | reverse complement strand
CGAAGATGTTAGACTTTTTTTAGACAGCGTTTCCGCACGGTTATTGCGGAAAACGAAAAACACGCTCGATCTCAACTTTACTTTTTTCATCAGAAGTCGTTTTGTTTATTCTTAAGGTTCTCTCTTAAATGCAATCTGTATTGTGTTTTATTAAGATCGCTATTGATCGTTCACAGGGTTGCAGAAAACGAGGAGGATAAAAAAAGAAGGAAAAAAGCTTTTTGAGCTCGGCGACAAGAAAGAAAAAAGAATTACACGAAACGAAGAACAGAAAATAATTTAATCGACTCTCCGACCAAATTAGAGGAAGGAACAACAAAAAAAAAAGAAAAACGAAGGAGTCAACTTAAGAATAATAAACTTAAAAATAAAAATAAAAAAAAAGAACCGGCGCGGATGGAAAGGTGAGGGAGTCGTTTTTTAAACGGATCTTCGTTCGTTCACAATCCCGCACTCACTCTTTCCTCGAAGTTGAGTCAGCGGTGCGATGTTATTTGTTGGGCCTGAGAAAAATCAGAAGAGAAAAGAAAGAAAGAGAAGGCTTGCTTGTTTTCTTCTCATGCCGCTTTGTCAAGCAGCGAAGCGTCGACTCCTTTTCCTTTCCTTTTCTCCTCTGCTGTTCCCTAAACTTCCCATCGACACCGCATTCCACTGCCAAAGTTCTTGAAGGCAGAGAAAATGGAAATCAAAAGATTAGGCTGGCGCGCTTGAGAGTTTGCGTGAGGTAAAATCGTGCGGATCATTGAGAAGCATTCGCCCGAATACAAGCACGCAAAGCCAAGCAATCCGCTCTAAAGCTCTTTATATACAACGAAGAAATCATCAAAAGAACGTTTAAAGCATAGCATAGAGAATCAAAGGGGAAAAGAAAAAGTAAAAAGAAGGCATCGGAAACTATAAATAAGAAGGTGAAACATACAAAAAAAAAAATTAAAAGCGCTCTCACAGAATTACATGATATGGCGGTGTACATAAAAATTTGGGACTATCTTCTGTTGCGTAAACATGAAGACAAAGCTTTTTCTTGTTTTGAAAACAGAATGTTCATTTTTTTTTTCTTCACTTCGGAGAGATTATGTATAGTTGCGGCTTTACAGCGGAAGCTCGTAACGTTGAATCGAAAAAAAAAAAAAGATTTATCACACAGGCGGGCAGGGTAACAGAGAAAGAACAGAAAGAGAAAAAAAAAAACGTTTTTAAAAACGTGCAGTTTCAAACAAAAAAATGCACGCTTGGTCTTTGTCGTTTCAATTCATTCTTCTTCGCCGCCTGTGTAACCATGGTTTCAAAACTATTTTCTTTATGTTCTCTTTTTTGTTGCACTTGGCTTGCCTCTTTTCATGCATACAAAATTGAGTGTGCTTTGGTTTTAGCGATTCAAACTATTTTTTTCTTGGCCTTCCTACAGCGTGAAGCAAGATCTGGACGGTTGAAATTCGTCGATGAGCAAGCGTTTCTCTCTTCGCGCAAAAAGGATTTCAAAAAAAAAAAAACATTACTTTAGGAAACGCTTCAGATGCTTCCCCATTCTCTTCGACGTTGAGACGACTCTGAGAAGAACAATGCTAAAACAGCAAAACAAACAGAAAACATTTTTTCATGTTCTCACAATACTTTTTTCTTTTTTAAGACAGCCAATTGAAGGAGAGAAGCAAATGAAACGCAAGCAGCTTTAAATTGCATTTCATTTTTTTTTTTAAGAAAAAGAAACAAATTTGATCTCGACGTGGCAGCGAGAACACCAAATCGCAACTAAACTTAACACGTTTTAACAAATGTAATTAAAAGAAAAAAAAAGTGTTCCGATGCTGACCCAACAACAGAGTAGCCAGCTGCTGTAGAAAAGAACAGAGTTTTACAGGAGGAGCATACTAAAACAAAAGGAGCAAAACTGCTCCTTTCGCAGATCCTGCTGTCTAAACTCACATGATCTTTGCATTTTGAGCTCCCTTAAAAGGCTGTGTTAGAAGCCAGAAACAAAACCGACAGATCGTAACTTTCCATTCATGTTTTCCTCCAGGCCGGTGTGATAATCACCGTCAAAGAAAAAGGTGCATTAGAAGGCATTTTTTCCGTTTGAGCATGGATATGTCATCACTTTCAGACGCAGACAGGGAACATGTGGATACATAAAAACTAGGAATCGTGAAACAAAAGGCACACAACATGTACATATATAAATTATTATCACGACGGTGAAATAAGAAGTTGGCAAAGAGAAAAAAGTAGAAAATAAGAAGTTAAAGGAAGATCAATAATAACAAAAAGAGGTCAAAAGACACACATAGTTTGGGCACGCGACAGCAATTCAAAAGAAGACGAGAAAAACTTTAAAAAGAACAAAAGAAAAAGAGAACTTTTTCTTTTGTATTGGACTGAGCCTCTAATAAATAATGGTTTCAAAAAAAGGGGTCCGTAGTAAATGCTATACTTCTTTCTGTCAAAATGCTGCCCTCCCTCCGTCTTTCACGTGTCCGCAATACATTCCACAACGAACACACCTCGCAGAGGCCACGCCCACCTCTCTGGCTCACTCGCAAACCTCTTCTCGGAGAAAAAAAAGATGTATAGAAGAAATTTAAAAGAAAGAGAAGAATACCGTAAACCTTTGAGGAAAAAGAAGAGACAAGTAATCGAAAAAAAAAAACGAGAACACGTCAATTTTTGGAGGTTTCGCTGCTATCATGGCTATTCGTGAAAACAAAAGCTTGGTGAACTGCGCTTCTTTTTCTTCTTTATCTGCAGCACAAGTAACGAGGCTCCACGCGCTTTACGCGACTTCCAAAACACGCCCATGAAGCCGCCTAGCGCTGCAACACCACCACTGCGCTGCAAATACAGGTAAAAATATAAACAGAAAAACAGCTCTACGTAAAGTGTTGTATCGCAGTCGCCACACATCACGAAAAAAGAAAAGTAGCAGCTCAACGAGAAAGCTTCAAATGGTATAAGAGGGTTTTGAGGTGGGGGCACTCTGCGTCAGTGCGCGTGTGGACAAAAAATCACCAAAGTAAAAGCAAAAAAGCACTAAAAGAAAAAAAGCAGAAGAAAAAGAAAACGCAAAGGGAAAAAAAGCCAATGTATTAAAAATAGATTAAAACAACGGGAAGAAAAAAAGAAATGGAGTTTTCTTTCTACGTGTACAAAGTGAATAAATAAATAGAACGCGGGAACGAGGGATGTGTTCTGGCATTATTTTAGCAACACGTGCTGCAAACGCTCATTAACGCCGCGACAAAAATACACGCAAGTGTAGTTGTGAAGCGGATGTCGCACAAATGAAGTACAGCTCGGATCATTGTTATTGCAGCTCTACAGCTCGTGCGTCGGTGACGAAAGCAGCTATCTCCTCTTCTTCTGCTTTCTCTGCAACGACAAATCTTATACAAAAAAAAAGCGTGTGCTTCGCGCTCTGCCAGTACTATTACTTTCGCCATCACACAACCCCTCGTGTCCTCTTTGCTGGTGATCTTGTTGTTCTTGAACCGCTCTGGCCTCCCCTCTCACTTACTTCAGCCATCCGTCAGCGTCACGCGGTTGGTCGTCGCCGCCGCGGTGCTGCTGTTGCTTGCCAGCGTCTCGCGCAGGTCGAAGTGGAGTACGCTGAACTCCGCCTCTGACAGCTTCATTGTCTCGGCGTAGTCGCACATATCCTCCTCCGCAAACGATCCCCAGCTGTCCTCGGCAGCGTCCAGCACGAGCGGCTGCAGGCGGCCGCCAATCGGAGTCGGCAGGGACACGCCAGCGTGCCGCACGTGTGCGCTCGACAGCTGCGGGGACTGGAGGGCGTCGCTCAGCGTCGACTCGGCAAGCGCCTCCTGCCGGCTCGCCTCGCGCTGGGCGTAGCTCGGGTCGACCGGCATGACGTACGGCACCCCGCTCTCGCTGTCCGCGATCACGGTGGACGGCACCACAGCTGGTGCCGTCATGAAAAGGTCCAGCATCGGCAGGCGCGGCGGCTGGAGGTCCTTCCAGGCCGTCGCGTGGTGGCTCGGCAGCGGGGGGGACGACAGGGCGGACGGGGGCAGCAGGTGTGTCGACGCGCGCCACTTGGGCGTGCACGCCTCGCTCGGAATGGTACAACAGGAGAGCGAAGGCGAGAGCTCGCCGACGGAGCCGGGCGCGGAGCTGGCGGCCAGGGAGTAGATGGACGCGTTGGGCGACAGAAGCTGCCACGGGTGCGTGAACTCGCCGCTCCGGCTCGCCGACGACTGCGGCTCGTGGATGCGGACGACGGGAATGGGCTCCTCTACCTCTTCAGCGTAGAGGGTGGGCAACAGGAAAAGACGGCCCTGCGTCTCCAGGGTGGCGAGCAGCTGGGCCTCGCGATCGTGCCGCTGGCGCCGCTGCTCCTCCACATGGGCCATGTTCAACTCTCGAATGACGTGCGTCGGGTCGTGGCTGAAGAGGGCCAGGGCGTTGAGCGCGTACCCGATCGAGCGCAGGTGGCTCTCGCTGGCCGCCACACTTTCTCTCTCCGTCTCCGCCAGCATCTCCTCCACGCGTGCCTCCAGCGCCTTCCAGTGCTCCGTAATGACCTGAATGTAGCGCGCCTTGCGCTGCGCCGTCGAGGTGGCGGAGGCAAGCATGCACGACGCCCGCATCGACGAGTGCGTGCGGCTCTCGCTGAGCGGGGCGTCCATGCGGACAAACGACATGGCCGGTTGCGCACGCAGCGTCTGCAGCTCGCGGCAGCACGCCTCCCGCACGAAGGAGCGGAGGGCGTAGCGCATCTGGTCCGGCGACGACGCCGCGCCGTGCTTCATCGCCTGCTGCCACGCGTAGTGCTCGCCCGCGTGGTAGGCGGCGTTGTCGCGGCGCTGGCGCTCGCACCACTGCGGACTCTGCGGGACGTGCTCGGGTGCCGGCGGCGCAGTGCACGGCAGCGGGGCCACGGAGGCCTCCCGCGGCGTGTCGGGCCGCACGGCGGACATCTCCGTTACCGAAGACGTCGTCGATGGCGCCGTTGCCGCAGCGGCGAGGGCGGCGGACGTGGACAGGCTGTAGGGGCCCGCACTGAAGGTGTACTGGCTGCACTCCTCCATCTCCGACTCGTAATCAAACGGGATGCAGCCGTCGTCGCCCTCCTCGTCCTCCTCCGCATTCGTCGAAGTCGTGTTGCAGCAGCCGCGGTAGTAGCGGCCATCGTCGCCGCCGTCGTCGTTGTGGAGGGTGATGTGGCTGCTCTCCTCATCGCGCAGCATCATGTCGTCCCCCTCCAGCGAGTTGTCCCACGTGTCGAGGTTGGTGTCCAGACTCATGTTCGATTGGCTCTGCGGGATGAGGGGGCGGCGCGGGGTGTGGGCGGCCGCGTACACGCCGTTGTCGTACGCCTTAACCGCGCCCTCCGTAGGCCACGTTGGATGCTGGGGGAAGTTGGTGGCGTTGTCGTAGGCGGAGTTCATGGTGGCGGGTGAGCCACTACAGGAGTAGGGGTTCTCGCAATCCTCAATCGTCATGATTGAAGACCTAAAAAAAAAAAAAGAGAGAGATAGAGAAAAACTAAAGAGCAAGTAAAATAATAATAACAAAGGTGAGAGGTGAAAAACCTTTAAAAGCAAACTGAAAAAAAAAAGATTAGTATGATCTTGTTTGAAACTGAAAGAAGAAAAAAAACGAAGAGAACAGAGGTTCGTATTAGCTTCCTTTCAGCTATCTACGCTGAATCCTCGTTCCGATGTCGATGAAAATAGTAAAAGGAAAGCTACTCGAATTATCTTTCGTCGTCCGAATTCGCTACTAGTATATCCTTTTTTGTTGTTGTTTGTTTGTTTTTGTTTTCTTCTTGATACAACTTGAGTTCAACCTTCCGTGGAATCGCTGTCAGATTTACTTTAAGGTAGGAAACTAAAAAAAAACTAAAAGAGAAAAGTGAAACGAAAAAGAGAGCAAGTTGTGAGGAGAGAAATCTTCAACCTCTGAAAGAGGGTTGAGAACAAAACAAAAAGTATATAAGAGCAAACGAAAAGCACGAGATTAACTCGAACGCGCGAAGAGGTGGTGAGATCAAAAAGAAAAAAACAAGTAAGCAAAAGCAAAAGCAAAATAAATAAATAAAAAGAGAATACAGGTTGGACGACACTGCTTAAAAACTTCGACTTTTTTTTTCGTGCTGGAAAAAGACAGCGAGCAGAGAGAGGAAAAAGTTGAATGAATAAGACAGTGTGCTGGAGTTCAGCAAAAGAGAAAAATCAACGGGGGTCTTGTATATTTTTAAATGTTTGTATTTCAAGGCGAATGTAAAAACTTGAAGCTTAACAATTAAGCACAATTAAAAAACAAAACGTCTTGTTATTGTTCAACGAATTCGCTCCTTATTGTAAATGCCAATTCTTGGGCGACAAGCAAAAACAAAAAAAAAAATTTTATTTCTCAACTTTGTGTGCTACGCCTTTTTTTCCGAAACTGAGTTCTCTTCGCTTTGTTGTAAGCTGAAAAGAGGCTTCGTACGGAAGTAAAAAGATGCACAAAAGTTCTAGAGCTGCCTGTGATCAAAAAAGGGCACTACTGAAACTCTTTTTCTTCTTTTTCTTATGGTGGTCGTTTGTAAGTGTGTGTTGTAGTTGCTGGTTTTTTCTGCCCTTTGTGTCTTCAACTAATTGAATTAGAAAAGACAAAAAGATACCTTGAAAAAGCCTGAACGTAAATTTTCGCGCAACTTATCTTGGTCACAACAGAAAGAAAACGAAAAAGCTCTAGAGTTTGAAAGCACGACCTGTGTAAATCTTCTTCACACTTTTATTTCTTTTTGTTTAGTTTCTTACTTCAATCTTCGGATTATTTGTCTTCCTGAGGAAAAGGAAAAAAGTGAAAGGTAGTGCTGCTTTGAAAAGAAAAAACGCACTGCTTAAGCTTTCTTCTTTCTCTTTTAAGTATAAATTACCTGTGTGGTTTTTTTTTTTTTGTACCTTTTGCTCGTATACCTTTTTTTCCTGTTTAAGAAGCAGTGTACGCCAAACGGAAAACTTCGTCGTGGAACAAATCACTAAGAATCACAGTGGCTAATACCGAAACAAGTATAGTGATTGCTGGCTAGGGAAAAAAAAAACTGCCCTTTTTATTTTTGGTTTCTTGTCGACCAAAATGATGCACGATCTGGAGCAAAAGAATAGCTCCTCGAGTCTGCACCAGCAAGATCGTCTGTCCACCAAAAAAAAAAAAAAACGAATATATATAATGAGTAGAAAGTATCGGGTATACAGGGATATGTATATAAAACAGAAGAAAGTAGCTTATATAAACGGTCTTCTTCGAAAGAGTTCTGCCAATGAGAATCCACGCGTTGAGTCCGCCCTAATATGTTTCGTTGCTTTTTGTTTTAAATTGGCAACGAAAAAGAAAAGGGGCAAGACTGTCAACAAGCAGGATAATCCAAAAGCTTCTAGTCTACCGAAAAAAAAAAGAGAGAGGGCAAAAAAAAAAAAAAAAAGGGACGCCGTGTAGTCTCACTCACTGAGAACAACGAGACTTTGACTAGTGCTTACAGTTGGATTTAAAACAAATATGGAAGTAGAAGAAGATGTGAAAAAAGAAAAACACCGGGAAACAATTACTGGACAGAGTCTGAAAAAAAAAAAAAGCAAGGTTTCTCGTTCGTGTTTCTGTGATGAAAAGTGAGAAGAGAAAATCGATCTCAAGCAACTGCGAAAAGTGCAAAAAAAAAAAAAGCAAAGTGATGTTGCAAGTCTACGCAAATAGATCTGCCACAAATACTTTAGCTTCTCTTACTGTAAATAGTGTTTGTTTGTTTGTTTCTTTGTTTGTTTGTTTTTTTTTTTTCGTGCAAGTAGCAAGAGGCAATCGATTGAAACCTTCAAACTAGAAGAAAGACAGTAAAATCGACGTGAGACTCGAGAAGTGTGGGGAAAAAGCTCTCGAAACACCGGTAGTGTCGAAAACGCCAATTCTTACCAATCTTCGGAGAGTTCTGCTGTTGTGGGAGAAACCTCTGGGTTGAAGCCTTGACTTTTTTTTTTGTAGATTGTCTGTAAAAAAAAAAAAAACTAAAATTTATATACTGCTTGAATTGTGTGTGTGTTTCTTTTTTTTTTTACAAAAGACAGGATTAATATACTCTCTTTTCTTTTGTTCACCTTCACTATTCGCTCTTCTCTGAACACTAGATGTTTTTTTTTTCCTTCTTTGCTTTCTGTTCGTTTCGGGTCTTGAGAGGTTTTTATTGAGTACTCCCAGCAGACGACTTGGTGTTGCGTCAATAACCCTAACTAGAGAAAGAAACAAGTAAAAAAAAAAACTGGTTAAAAAGGTTCTTTTTTTCACTGTAGTGTTGTTGTTGCTTTCGGGTTTCTGTTCTCGTCAAAAACTTTTTGTTCACTAAATGGTGAGAACAAGAGAAAACAGGAAAATGAAGAGCTAAAAAGTGAGAGAGGTATTTAATATGGGTTCGTTTGTAATTTTTGTTTTTTTAGTGGGAGATATGAAAAGTGAACGCTGAAAATAAAAGCTACGAAACAAAAAAGCACGCACTAGGAAAGTAACGAGTCGTGTTGAGTGAACACAGAAAAAGAAAAAAGAAGACGGAAGAGTAAAGCAATCCGAAGACAAAAGAAGAAAGGAACTAAAAAAAAAAGAGAAAAGAGCTAAAGCAATTGAGAAAAAAGACAGAAAGAAAGTCAAAACCGAAACGAAAACAAAAGCAGATACGACGTTGTTTGAGAGACTAACAAGTACCAAACGTATTAATCTTCGCGAAGCAGGCGCTAAATTGCCTGTGCTTTCACAGAGGACAAACACGAAAGATGGATTGATACGAGCTATTCGTCTGTTTTTTTTTTTTTTTCGTCTTTAGTCGAACTTGTTTGTTTGTCGAAAGTTGTTGCTTCCTTAAATATCCTTTTTCTTGTTACGTTTTTTCTCGAATCAGGTTGTTGGCGTTGTTTCTGATCGAGAAGAAAAGTGAAGCACTAAAGAAAAAAAAAAGATCGCACTTGGTCAACTTTTTTTTAAGGTGCTGTCACAAAATAAGTGATGTGCGTTCGTGTAATGTCAACGTAATGTGGGAAGGAATGATGTGCGAGATGCACGGTGAAAGCAACAAGAAAACGCAAAACACGAAAATAGAAAAGAGGGAGTTGATAATGGTGAAGTGAAAAAGTGATCAACCAAAAGAAGCAAGAGAGGAGAACGGAAAGCAGGCGATGTATGTCCTTTCACCTTTTTTTTTCTTCAGCACTTTTTTTGTCATGAAGAAGCAGCAAACGATGCGCCTGAAACTACAGCATGCGTGTGTGCGTGGGCATGTGTGGGCGAAAAAGATTTTTTCTGGCCAGCGGAAAGCTACAGACACGAGTTTTGAGTCTACTCGCAGCCGCACGCTCTCACTCTGCAAAAAAAAAAAAAAGATTACAATAAAAACAAACTTTCTTTTCTACCTTTTTACTTCACATATGGCAAACTCAAAAGAAACCAAAAACAATATCGCGTCGATTTTTGTTTTGTTTTTTTTTCAGTCAGACGTCGCAGTGACTGAAAGGCAGCATCCTGTCACGTCCGTTTGTTTGTACGCGAGCAAAAATGGGGCTTCTTTCCTTGAACAGCGAGACCCCTCTAACACAGCGAAAAAAAAAAAAACGCTAGAGTAGCTGGGTGTATTTTTACATATTGGTTCTTCTCAAATTGTGAACATCAGCAGAGACATTTTTTGACAGCTGAGAATTTCACTTGCTGCTCCGTTGTAAGAGTGAAGCTAGCAATCCTCTATTCTTTTCTCCGAATATCAATGAAGAAGGTGCACGGATGAAGAATACGGGAGGCTCCTGAACGATGGAGAAGACTGGCAACACATCGCTGGTTGGAAACAAAAGAGAAAACAAAAAATACTGCAGAAGATAACGGAGGGAGGAAGACAAAACAAACCAATTGCGGTGCTCTGCTCGCAATGTACGTTGTCTCCTTTTCTCATGCCGTTGCCTATTTTTGCTTCTTTTCTTCTCTTCTTGTTCTAGATGTTCATCTTTCCCTCTCGCTGCAGTACCTCGTCCTCCTCTGCGTCCATGCGTGCCAGGACGATCGTCTCTACCAACTTGTCAAAGGCCGCCTTGAAGTTGTCGCTGTGGTAGTCCAGCGAGGTTTCTAACACCTTGATCTTCTCCAGCCCTTTCGGCATCCCAGGCAGCCCCGTGCCCGCCGCGTTGGCAGGCGGGCTGGAATGGTGCGCAAAAACGAGACACTGCTTGTCAGGGACGCGAATTGCAAAGTTGCCCGCCGCGTCCAGCTCGGACTGGTTCACGGCGAAGGTCTTGTGCCACAGCGAGAGCTCCTTCTCCCCATTTTTCACCTCGGGGTTGAAGACGAAGATGATGCCGTCGGCGTTGTTGGCGACGGCGGGCCAGCCAGCCTGGTGCTTGCTGCTGCCGCCCAGATCCCAGATTTGGACCACGACGCGCTTCGTCTTGGCGTCGCCGCCGGAGAAGACAACGCGGCGGTCGCTGAGGTTCATCGTGTCCAGCTCGATCTCCGTCTCCACAATGCGCAGCGGGTTCGTTTCGTAGTACTTGCTCGTTGGGGTCTCGCGGGTGCCGCAGATAAAATTGGTGACGGTCGTCTTGCCGCTTTTGGACGGCCCTACCACGAGAATCTTCACCTTATCCTCTGACATGGCGACTAAAAAAAAAAACGCAAAAAGAGCGAACTTTTTGAAAAAAAAATTTCAAAGAAAGGGAGAAAAGCGTCTAAGAGTGGACCTCTATATGAAATGCGTGTACCAAACACAGCAAGGTGAATCTGTTCAAGTCTTTGAAAATATGTGTGCGTACGTGTTTGTGGAGATACGTATGTCAATTTTGCAAAGGAAAGAGAACGAGAGTGAACAGAAATGGGGGGTCGAGATTACTGCGAGCAATGAAGGCATGCTATCATCTTAGAAACGAGGACAAGCAAAACACTTTTTTTTTTTTTCAGGCAACACCTTGGCAGACCGTTTTTCTTCTTGTTGCTTTTTGTTCGTCACTAAAAAAAGTGCTTTTCATTTGGTACCGATAGCAACGTAATAAGAAACGATAAAAAAAAGGTGTTTTTTTAGCATTGCTTACAGGAAAACTGTTTTTTAGAGTCAAATTGCTAGTTGAGAGAAAAAGTCTAGTTTACATAATAAAAGAGAAAATGAGCTGACACCTCCAACGGTAAAAGCAAAAGTACCGGAAAGGAAAAAAAATTAGACTTGATTGTACGTGCTGAATTGGCACTGTTCTGAGTGACACGATGCGCAGAAGAGGCGGTGGCACTTCCATGGGTTTGCACGAGCTCCATCGCATCTCATCTCTCAGCGTGGGTGCGGGGCCTTCTTCACCAATTTCTTTCCTGGTTTCTTCAGCGCCCGCTCCAGAGCCAGTCCAGCCGACGCGTCCTCCTCCGCCTGCCGCGCAGCCTCCTGCGCTTTCGCGGACCAGGTGGTGTAGTCCAGCGGGTGCAGCACGGCGTTGTCGCGACTCAGCGCCTCGCTGGCCCACGGACGCGACCGGTACGGGTCGAGCTGCTGCAGCAGCGCCACAAAGTCCTTCACCTCCGACGGCCCACGGAATGCGCTGCCATCGGCGCCGGCGGTGACATCTGCCGTGCCGGACGTGGTGGCTTCGCTGCTGTACCGCGCCCACTGCGCCTCCCAGTGCTGCAGCAGCGCCTCCTGCGCCGGCGACCACTGCCGACTGGACGCTGGCGTCAGCGTGGTGGAGTCGGGGGACCCTTGCGGGGACGCCTTCTCTCGCTTCGGCGACAGGAAGGCATTCGCGGCTCGGTCAGCACCCGCGATGGCTGTTTTGCCTGTGGCGTCCGCATGCGCGAAGAGCCCGCGGCGCACAATGACGTTGGCGCGCAGGTACGGCATCACGTCCGCCACTGGCACGCGGGCCACCGTGGACACCTGGTCTGCCTCCGCCTCCGCCCCGCTACCACCACCAGTTCCACCGCCTCCGCCCTCCGCCGTCGGGATCGTCTTGCCCGGATCCGCGATGGAGCCGCGAAGGCGTGGCCAGCGGTGGATGGCGCTGCGAAGCCCCGCCGCCCACTGCTGCCCCTCCGCGCGTGGAATGCTCACGAACGCGTTGGCGGTGATTTGTCGCGCCGTGACAGTCGTCACCCCGCTCGGGTCGCCTGCCCCGCCGCTGCTGTGCAGGGTCTGCGCGTAGTCGTCGACGCTGTCCTCCACGAGCTGCATCGACTCCAGCGCGTCGTCGCAGATGGCGCCGTAGAACAGGCTGGCGAAGCGCGTGCCGACGGCGACGGAGGTGTCTGCGGATGTGGCGGCGGTGGTGGGCCCCGGCAGCATGCGCGCTGGCAGCAGCACATCGTAGAAGAGAGTGGCAGGGCTCTCCGTTGACTCGGTGCCCTCCGCCACGGCCGCCTCGATCAGCTGCTCCATTCTCGAGGTCGGGTAGCCGGGGAAGAGGACGAGCAGCGCGCGAATAAACTGCACGGTCGGCACCCACCCGGTGAGCGTCACCGACTCCGCCCGCGGTGCGTGATCGAGGCTTTCGTTCGCGCTGCCCTGACGTGTCGCGGCGGCGGCGGCAGTGACCGGTGCCGCTGTTGTGCTGGAGAAGGGTCGGTCCGTCACCACCGTGACATCTCCGTCACCATTGGGATCGGCACTTCCCTCTGCCGAAGGGCGCTGGGCCGCACGCGTGTGGGACACGAGGGCTGCGTCCACAGCACGACACAGCGCCAGCAGCGCCTCTCGCTCTGCCCGCAGGAGGCAGAAGAGCGCCTCGCACAGCTGCCCACGTGAGGTGAGACCGTAGGCGTAGGTCAGCGGACCAGCGCTGCGCTGCTGCGAGGCCACGTCCAACGCGTAGGTCAGCTGCAGCCCCCCAACGGGAAGCTGCGCCGCTTCGGTGGACGGTCGCACGAGGTGCAGCACGTGCCGCAGCTCCCACAGCGTCGTGTGCGCCAACGCAGCACGGGCGGCGGCGGCGGCGAGGGCCTTCTGCTTGTTCTCCTTCTCTCGGCTGGAGGTGCCGGGGGCGATAAGCCGCGACACCCGCCGCGCGTGGGCATCAGCGCGCACTTGCGCCTCCGTTTCGAGCCGCGTTCTCTCGGAGGAGGGCAGCAGCGGCAGGTAGCGGTCTGCCCGGTTCAGCCAAATGACCAAAATGAAGAGCTCCACAAACTCGGCGAGGGAGAGGGTGCTGCTGCTGGTGGCGACGAGGGCGCCAAAGTGCTGTTGGCTCGTGAGAACAGCGCCGGGGACGGGGCTGCTCTGCGCATCGGGGCGTTGCGCGTTGGCAGCGAGCTGCTGCAGCTGCATTTGCCCAAACGCGAGGAGGTCCTGCCGCTGCGTCAGCATCTCATGTACGATGACCTCCGCCAGCAGAGGGTGGAGAAGCAGCAGCGGTACCGCCGTGGCGCTGCGAAGGTGGCGCGGGACGCTGCGGCGCAGGCCGTAAGGTGGCACCCACACCTGCACCGACGGCTGGGAGAGCCACCCGTAGCTCAGGGCAGTAGCTGGATTGTGCGCTGCAGCCGCACCACGGCTGCTGCTGCCGCCACTTCTTTCCTCCTGGCTTTGCAGTTTTACCTGCACTTTTAGATCGAGCAGGCGCATGAGGGCCACCTTGACGCGCCCACCGAAGTCGACGTCGTCCACCTGCAGAATCGCCTGCAGCTCCTTGCGCAGGTCCACATCCGGCACCACACGCAGCGCCTCTCGCGCTTCATCTGCTGCGTCCAACACGATGGAGGCCGGTGCTCCCACCTCACCGTCATCTTTCAGAGCTGCTGTGGAAGTTCCGTCGTGCAGTTTGCCCTTTCCGGTGGCGGCGGTGCGACCACCTCCACGGTAGGTGTCCGACTTGCTCCACGGGTTTGCCGAGAACGTCTGGTCCATCAGCTCTACCTGCTCGAGAAGTTCGTCGGGGACCACGCCAGACTGCACCTGCAGTGTTGTGAGCACGATGCCGCGCGCCACCCCCAGCGCGTGCTGCAGATTCGTGGACCGCTGCTGCTCCTTGGCCACATCGCGCTGAAAGAGCTGCACATCCGCCGAAAGGGCAATGTTGTTCTCGTGGATAATGCTGAGCCGCGCCGACAGTTCCATGCACTGCCGCGCGTACTTTGAATTGAGTTTGAGAAGAGACTGGACCTTGTTCTCCAGCTCGTCTTGTTGGGCACGCAACTCACGCAGCTGGTCCTCGGTCTTCTCCAAGGTGAGCTCGCGGTCAGCGCGGGTAATGAGGCGCTGCACGTAGGCGGCATCGCGTCGCTCCGCCGGACGACGACCCCTCTCTTGCGCGCCGGCGTTCTCCACGCCCGCGCCGTCTCGTGTCGGAGGAGAGGCCGATGTGGAGGCGGTGACAGGTGCCGCAGCCACGGTGGGGGTTGTGGTGGTGGGGCCCGACGGGGCGAAGGATGCGCCGACGTCTCCACCCGCTGCCCCAGCGACCGGCCCCGCCTCCGCTGTGCCACCGCCGACCAACTCCTGCCGCAGGCGGTGGTCGAGCAGCGTCTGCGTGAGCTCCATTTGGTGCTGCAGCAGGTCCTCGAGGTGGTACTGCTGTCGCTTCTGCGCCTCGATCTGTGACCTGAAGTGGTCGCGCTGCACCGAGGCCTCCTCGACCAGAGCCGCCATGCGCGACTCCGTCAGCCGCACCTTTTCGTACGCCGCGACGACTGCGTTTTGCTCCTCAGGCGTGCTGCCGCCAATCAGCAGCGACGGTCCGGCGGTGGTGGCCGCCCGTGTCGCCTCGCCTTGACGCCACTGCAGACCCTCCATGCGCAGGTGGGCCACCTCGTCCCGCAGCTCGTCGATGTGGTCGAAAAGAAAGCGGAACACCTTCACCAGAGCCGGGCGAAACGCACCGGCGTTGGAGGTGAAGAGGGCGAGAGCGGCCCGGGCAAGCTCCAGCTTTGTCGTGGCTGCACGAGCGTTGGCCAAGACATCCTGCGGAGAGGCGTTTACCCACGTGTCTACGTTGGCATCCGCCGAAGACGCATCGCTAGAAGCGGCTCCTGGGGTGTGCGTGGGGGTATCGCTCTTCGTCAGCGAGTCCCATGGCGCGAGAACCTGCTGCAATTGGCGCACCAGTACTTCTGACATGCCTCACCACAACGCAGCGCGAGAACCACAGCTCTTGTTATTACTTTCTTCACTTCTCTATCGTGTGCGAGCCAAAATGAGTTGCAATGCAGAGAGAGTTGTGAAAGGTTGTGTTTGCCTCCGTTTTGTGAAGTTTGTGAAAGAGCGTGAGTGCTTTCAAACAAGATCAATAGTACACTGTATTCAAGAGGGGGCAAGTGTAGAATTATTTTTGTTTACGAGAAATCAGGGTATTTGAAGAAGTGAAGAGAACAGGAAGACTCAAAGCACAATTGCACACACGAAATAGGAGAGCTGACAGAATCCACAGCAACGGCTCCCTGTACTCCTTTCAAGCACAACTTGTTTCATCGAAACGATCCGCTATTGACGAACGCGTACGCAAAACACTCTCCCCTTTCTTGAAGACATTTTAGCGAGGCAGCGTCTCCAGTTACAAACGATAAAAACCTCTGTTTTCATGCCACAAACAATACTGCTTGAGCACTTGACATTTTATAACGTTCACAGAGAGAATAGTGGTAACTCATTCTCGCCCTCTTTCTGTTCTTTGTTCTAAGTTGATCAACGGAAATTAAAGGGAAAATTGTTTTCGACTGACAAAGAGTAAAATAAAGAGTTGTCAAGACAAGAAGAAACGGTTTATTGCAAAGTCACAATTTATTTTTTCTTGCTTTTTTTTTTTTACGGTGGGTGTCTCTCGTCAATACACTCTAGTATGTGCGTCACTCTGAAAAGATTCTTTTGCGCTCGTGCCGCAGCGGAAAGCCTCACAGAGATTTGAAGTGGATACATAAATAAATAAAAAAGAGCAAACAGATAGAGAGCTGCGGGTTCGAACGTACCGATGTTAACGAAGAGAAACAAAAATAAGTAGTATAATTGTCACAGAAATGGAGGACTTGAATTAATAGGAAAGGTAAAAAAAAAGGCCAAAACCTGCTCAATGGTTATACAAAAAAGCCTCACCGGTGCAGGAAAGCTGTCTTTGAGTTAGATTAGAATTTGTCGTTTTTTCCCTTCTTTACTACAGAAACTATAACACGAAGAAAACGCGAAGATGCTGAAGTCTCAATAAAATAATAGACACCTTCGCTTAAATTTACCCAATAGTTTTAATGTGCTTTATAGATTAGTGTACAACAATGACATTGCAAATTAAGCTCGTCAAAGTGCTTTAGAAAGTGTATAGATTTTGTTCAAGTCTAAAATACAAGGAAAGAAAGCAAACTATTGCTCGTGAAAAAAAGATCTCGGTGGCCAGAGCAAACAAACAAAAAAAAAAAGGACAGCGTTCAACATCAAGGCTAATGAAGGTATTTGTATGCGTGTCCATCATTCTGTGTGTGTGAGAAGAAAGGTTTGTGCGATCGAGGCATCAACCTGCGTGCAAGACACTATCTTTGTTGATGTTCTATGAGAGCAAAAACAAAAGTTCCTTTTTTTTTCTTCTCACAACCCTGCTTGCGCGTCTATACATCCACCTCTGTAGGGACCTCTGTTCCTTTTCTTTTCTTTCCTTTTGCTTAACTTTCAAGTCGCGGTGTTCGCGAAAAAGAGTCACACTGACGCCGACACTCGCACACATACACACGCACATGGATGTCTTTGCTGGGCCGTCAAGTTAATCGTCATCTGTCGACGAGGGAGCATCGTTGTCGTTCAGCAAAGGATCAATAATGTAATGATAGTGTGCAAAGTTGCGGCTCACCTTCCAGCACACCCGCATCGTCTCCCGCCACTCCGGGTTGTGGCTGTGCAGCTTAATGGAGACGCTCTGGCGCAGCTCATCCANGGGCTGCGTCGTACGAGCCGCCTCGTTGTTCGCGTCGTCAAGGATGCGCGTGGCTACCTTCTCGACGTAGCTGTTCAACTCATCACACAGCGCCTCGCTCACCTTTGAGACGGTGTAAATGTGAAGACGCGCGCGTTTCGTCAGACGTGCGCGGTCCACCTCGGAGAGGTTGGGGTCGTAGTAGAGAGCCTGCGCGATGGTGAAGAGTTTCACCGTGTGCGCCTCCAGCGCGGAGGTCACCGCGTGGGGGACGACGGAGTCGATGTACTCCGCCTCGGTCATACTCGCCTGCAGTGGGACGTGGGACAGCATCCACGCGATGTTGGGCAAGTCGGTCGCCACCTTCTCCTCCAGCACCACTCGCACGTACTCGGCATCGTCGAGACGGTCACGCACGGCTGGCACGATGGCGTCCTCCACCACGTTCGCGCCGTCGCAGTCGGCGCACGAGCCGCCTTGCGCGTTGACCGGGGCAGCCTTCTCAACACCACTATCAACAACGCGGTGCAGGCGAGCGGGGGAGGCCGGAGCAGCGTCGAGGAGGTCGCTGGCCTGCATTTTTGCGAGACAGTGCTGGGTGAGGGTGCCGATGGCCAGCACCGCCAGCAGGGAAACCATCAAAGACACCACCCGCAACAGCGGCGTCTGGTAGCGCGGAGCGTGAGACGTCATACGTTTTGCGTGTGCGCTTGCGTGTGGATGGGGGGTGTGGGTTTCAAAAAGATCAGTGGGAGAAGAAGAGAAAGAAAACGCTGTTGACCGCAAGCGCGAATGAACAGCAGGGACAAAACAATAAAGCTAGTAAGTTTTTAAAAACAATTTTTTTCTTTGTTGGAACCTTGTAAATATTTAGAAATCAAAAGAAAAACGAGAATAAAGGCGAAAACAAAGGGCTTCACAACTATTACAGTATCGAACGGAATGCAAAAAGCCAGCTTCAGCGCAAAAAATTGCTGCGCGGTTTCTAATGCTACTTTTCGGGGTAGAGGCGCACCACGAACAAAAAAAAAGAAAAACAAAAACTACAAGCAACAACGCTTCGAGAAAAACGACAGGGAAGAAAGAAGCAAAAATGGGACTCGGATAGGAAAACAAACGCAAATAAAGTCAAAAAAAAAAAGGCGCTCACGTATGAACGCAGGACGTACCAGCTTTAAAAAAGATACTAGTTTGTCAAAACGGATAAACCTTTATTTTAGTTCGGCAAAGGTCTTATTTTAATAGTGAAAGTAGGAAAAAAAACACTGTTACGTTACCAAATACAACGGATTAAGAGGGAAAAAAAAAGCCTATGGAAAGCAATGTAGAGCAATAGAAATTAATAGCTCTGCAAGGACAGAATGAAGAAGTGCCACAAATCACACAGGAATAGCCTGTGCCAACAATACGTTGTCAGTTGTGCACTTTTTATGCTGAAAGTGTTTTTTTTCTTTTCTTTCAAGCGTCAGTGCCTCTTTACGAAAAAAGGACAACGCATAAAAGAACAGAATCTTTCCTTATAAAAGCAAAAATTAAGTAGAAAAGGGCTTCCGCTACACGTTTTCTGGGTAGAGATGAACCTTTAAAAAACTAACGGCTCCTGCTGCTGTTTTTACTCAACTTAGTGCCGCGCTTTACAAATAAACCTCTTCGTTACTTTTGTCCAGAATTTCTTGTGTGTAATTAACAATGAAACAGTAGCGCCTTTTTCCGACGCTCTCAGCTGTGACGTTTAATTTGCTATATTCAAATGATCGTAAAGAACAACGACAACACTTTTTTGAATCGCTGCCACGTGAAGAAAAAAACTATAAACTTATGGGGATCTAAACGAGAGAGAAAAAAAAGGATAAGCTACGAGTCAACAAAAGTAATGGGAATAGAGAAAACGAGAAGGGGCTGTTGGAAGGAAAAATTTAAATTAGCAGCAAAAAAAGCGTTTTGATGTGCTTGTTTGAGAAAATATTAAAGCAAAAAAGAAAGAGAAAGAAGCTTTTTTTTAAGAAAAAGTCACAGATTTAGAAGTGAAAGTAGCTTTTTGTGGGATTTCACTGTGCTGACAAGTGCACTGGCAGCAGAGCGTGATTAGCAATACGCAAATGGCAAAGTGAAAAGGAGATGGCGGTGAATTTGTGACGTTTACCTTTCTTGTAGTGGGCGTAAGTGTTTGTTTGTTTGTTTGTTTGTTTCCGTTAATGTCAACGTTGTGTTCACTGTCCCCTTTAACTCTCTCGTATGAAGCTGTAAAGCTCTCGTTCTGGGAACAGCCATCCGGGGCAGATTAAAGTGTCATTTTTTATGGGAAATTTAAAAAAAGGAAAGAAAAGACAACGTTACAGAACAGGAAAGGAGAATTAATACGTATAATAAGATAAAAAGAAAGCGCTTACCGTCTGGCTTGTTTAAGTATTGCATTCGTAAGTGGCTCTAGTGGCCTTCACGATGTTGCTGTTGAAGTACCAGCCAAGATAAACTGATCACGCGCTGTTATCTCGGGAACGGCTCAGCGACCCACAAGAGCAGGAGTCGTAGAAGAGTAGCAGCGAACAAACAATGTTCATTGCGATAGTCCGCCAAAGGTCTCTTTTTGTGCTTTTCGGGCAAGTGCACCGTTCCACAAATCATTTTTCTTCTTGTTTTTCGTATCTTGTTCGCATCAAAGGTTGTGCTGAATCACTGCTGTCAGCCTCAGCAAAGACTTACTCGCTCATAACCACATGAACAACTACTGCCGGTGCAGCAGCAGTAGCCATGGACAAAAAAAAAAAAAAAACAGCCACAAGGGCGAGAACAAGATGCAGTGAAGCGAAGAACGCTACCTCCGCCTAGGTCACAACCGTATTGATAATGCAAAAAGATGCTAATACACAGAGAGAGAAAGAACGTACGACACCCCTCATCACCTAGTCCCCACCGGTCGCCTTCCAGAGCTCGCGCAGAGTCGCCGCGGCATCCGGCGAGACGCTTGAAAACATTTGCTGATAGCACGCCAACGTCGCGCCTTGCACGTTACCTTTTCTCCCATCATGCGGGTCCGCGCTCGCGGGTCGGGACGGTGTCGGGTGCGCCGCCACGGCCGTCATGCTGTCCTCCAGCAGCACCGCCTGCACGCACTCCACCACGGCTTGCTCCGACGTCTGCATGGCCGCGGCCAAAGCTGGGGCAGCTGCACCTCCACTGAGCTGCCCAAACTGGACGACCAACAGTTGAGCGAGGAACACCGGCACGGGCGGGCGCAGACGCTCCAGCAGGGTGGCGTGCAGCGCGGCCGCACCTCCGCCCCTGCCAAGACTCCCGCAGGCGTCATAGAAGCCCTCCACCTGCCGCACGCAGCCACGTAGCAGCGAGGTGGTCCGCCCCACCGCACCGGCAGACTGGATGATCTGGATGTACTGCAGCAGGGGCGGCATGAGGAGCTGCAGCGTGTGCGCGTAAGCGGGGGCGACGGCGGCCATGCCGGCCTGCAGCACCTGCGAGGGCGGGACGGTGGTCACCACGCGCGCCAAAAGACAGGTGAGAAGAGTGTCCGTCATGCGCTGACACGCCTCCACCCAGCCCGAGGTGCGGACGTCCACCAGAAAGAAGAAGCGGTCCGTGAACTGGCGACACTGCGACTGCAGCTGCACCAGAGCCGTGCGACTGTCACCGCCCACGGAGGCGGCGCTGGCTCGCCCCCTGTCCACCTGCGCAGCCGCGGCGGCAAGCTCGTTGCGCAGCACGTTGTCCGTTGCTTGGACCAGCGTGGGCTGCAGAACACTCAGCGCCGACTCCGCGAACGGTCTCGAGGAGCGCTCTGCCATGTCGTGAAAGGCGCCAATGAGCTGCTGCAGCTCCACCCGCTTCTCGCCCAGCTGCTCCAGCACAGCGGCGTTGGGGTCTGTCCGCGCAGTGCGTGTGTGGCCGCCGCCGTCGCCCCCGCCGCCGCTCACCCACGCCGTCGGCTGCGGCACACACGCCAGCACCGTCGCGCAGTCGTAGGCGAGGGTGGTGCAGCCGTTGGCGAGGCAGAGGTGGAGCACCTGCACCAGCGTCGGGGCTGCCGTGATGGCCGGCAGCGGCGGCAGCGGGAAGCGCTTCACCGCGTCGGCGAACTTCGCGCGCAGCTGCCGCAGCGAGGCCAAGATGCAGTCAAGCATCACGTCGAGGGTGTGGGGGTCCTGCCGGAACACTTGCACCTCCTGCGTGATCATGCGGGTGTAGGCGGCGAGGTCCAGCGCGTTTGCCTGGGGCGGGATCGGTGGTCGGCGGATGCCCTGCATGCGCACCGGCGCCACCGCCGCCGGCTGCCCGGCTATGGCGGGTGAGGCGGGCAGCACACTCGAGAGACGCGCCAGGACGCCGCTGATTAGCTCGCGGTGGCGGTCCATGACGTATGTGCGGAAAGCGTCCCGTACCTCGTCCGTGACCTGTGCCAGCCACGTGTGCCGCAGGTCCTGCGTGTCGGTGCGCGGCCCAGCCGCCGGAGCAGCGCCAGCGGCGGCGGTGGTTGACGCCAGTGCCTTGCCAGGGGATGAGGTGAGGGCGACAAGATCGCTGTCCACGTTGCCGCCACGGCGAGCGGCCGCGTCGACGAGGTCGATCAAGTCGAGAAAGTCGCCCATGCCGCACTGCGTCACGTGGATGGACGAGGCGAGCGCGGCCGCGGACGTCGCCCCCGCTGCGCCGGCACCACCGGCACCACCGCTGGACACTCCCGCCATCCCGCCCTCCGCCACGCCGGCGGTGTCGGTGCGACTCAGGAAGCTGGCGACGAGGTGGTGAAAGCGCGGGTAGGCGCTGGCGAGGGCGAGACGGATGGCGTGCCGCTTCTGCAGGCTGCTCAGCCGCTCCCGCAGCTTCTCCGTGATGGTCGTCCAGTACTCGACGAGGAGCTGCACCGGGCTCTCGATGGAGGCCAGGTACGGCGCCTGCGTCTGCGCATCGCGCTTCTGCAGCAGCAGTCGCCACAGCAGAATCACGCACTGCGTGTGCTGCACAGCGATGAAGAGCGTTTTCTGGATGTGCTCGAGCACCACGTAAGCCGTCACCGCCTGCTCCGACACCCCACCGCCGGCACTGGCCTGCGGGCTGTGGGAGACGCGGTCGTATTCGGCGGAGATGTGCTCCTCGATCGCCTGCGCGTCCAACTCGCGCATGACGGTGCGCAGGACCTCGCGGCGTCGCTCTGTCATGAAGCCCTGCACCGTGCGAGACAGCATGCGCAGCACGTAGGCGCACTGCAGGCCCGTGCTCACATTCGCCGCCAGACGCGAAGTGGTGGCGCTCGTCGATGTTGCGGCGGGGGTGGTGCTGCTGGCAGCGGAGGACGGCGATGCCGCGCCGCCGGCGGTGGCGGTGGGAGGGGCTGTCAGCTCCGGCATGGCGAGCAGGTCGTGCGCCTTGCTCCGGATCGTTGTTGCGTAGCGCTCCACCGCTGGCAGCTGGGCATCGACGACCTGCAAGGCGCGGAGGGCGTCCTCTTGCAGCACCTCCTCAAGCTCCTTCAGCGTGTAGGAAGCACGGATGATGTCGACATTGGGCGACGCCGCCAGCTGCTCCTGCAGACGTCCCGTGAGGGAGAGGAAGCGCAGCGTAGACTGCAAGAGCTGCATCGCCTCCTGGGTGGCCTCCAGCTCCCGCACGCGGTTCTGCAGCTGCTTGTAGGGCTCCTCGATCATGAGCCGCAGACGCCCGGCGGCTTTCTGCAGCGAGTCGGTGCTCTGCCGCACGCTGGACACCTCCCGCTGCGCCTTGTGCGTGCAGCGCGCCTGGTCAATGAGCTCGTCGGCGTGCTCGGCGAGGATAGCTCGCATATCCTCCTTCACCTCATCAATGCAGTGCTCCAGGCGAGCGTGCTCGGTGCTGAAGCTGGACGCACGGAGGGCGTACCGCAAGTACGCCACCTCATCAAAGTCAGGACTTGTGAGTTGCTCGTTGGAGAACATGGCAAAAAAAAAGATGTATTTTTGTGTTCGTTTGATAGTTTGTTTGTTTGTTTTCAAGACGTGGGTGGAAACTTTTGAGGCAGCTACGCAGCAATCTGGCAATACAGACAAAGTGAAAAACAGAACCGATAGCGAAGGAAAGGATAATTGCTCAACTGTCTCACAACTTCACCACACTGGAGAAGCTGGCGATGCGACCTATTTGTGTGAAGGCTTTGCTTGTCTGCCAGTGCTTTAACTTTAAAAAAAAAAGAGACCTACTGCGTTTCAAAAACAACGCGGCGTGCAGCCTTACTCAGGCAAATTTGAGATAAAAACAAATAGGATGTTTCCGATATCGACTGTAAGAAAAATATAGGGGTTAGGGAGAGAAAATTCAGCGCACAGTGGAAAAACGACAGAAAGGAAAGCGACAGATCACCAGAGTTCGCCCTTTGCTCTCCTTTCGACGACTGCACTGGCAAATGCATCAGAAAAAGCAGGTGTTTTTAACGCCGCGTTTCATTTGCATGTTGCAAGGAAGAAACGCTCGACAACACACTGAAAAATCCTATTTTATAGTCTCGGCTGCGTAAACTAAAGCAAACACCTTTTTTTTTCTGTGACGAATAAAGCACACATACAAACACTTATTTTAGTTCTGCGTCTCTCATTATAAACTCGATACTAAGACCTCCGCCGGATAATTAAAAATAAAGAAAACTCCGTTTCGACGTTAGACATCTAGCCATTCGGGATGACGCTGCACCAGCTCCAGACCGGTACGGAGCTCGCGCTGAACGTCCTGCGTCAGCGCCTCTGGCCGCCTCTCCGAAACAGCCTGAGCGAGCTGCACCAGGTCTTTCAAGTTGCCTCGAAGCAACTTCAACGTACCCGCACGCACACTGTCCGTTTCTTGCAGTGTCTGAAAAAGAACTGCAATGCTGTAGAGCACATGAACCGCGCCAGCAAAACGACGTTGGGGCAGCGTGCTAGACTGTCGGGGCGGCTGACACAACAATGCTTGCGCCTGGCGAAGATACGTCTGCACCAGTTGCGAAGAAATGAGAGCAGCGATGTGCACGCACAGCTCCTGCTTCACAGCTGCGTCCACCACCGGCAATGCTTGACCACTCCCCGCAGTTTTCTCCTTGGCTTTCTCCCCGCTGGAGGTCGTGCATGCGGAGAGCAGGCGAGCGGAGCTGAGCACCGTACGCAGTACCACCGCCTCTGCAAAAACGCTTTCCTCATGCGTCAGTGACGATGAAGACGGCGCCGCCTTCGCTGCGATTCCTTGCTGGGCAAGCCGCGCCTCGTAGGGCGGCAGCTGCACCGCATGAATTTCACCCACCATAGCCACCACAGCGGGGAGGCAGTCCGTGGCGTAGAAGTAGGCGACCGCCTCTACCGACACCGCGAGAGAATCTCGCACGACCGGCAGTGACGCCTTCGCCTCCGCAGCCGGGGCTGCCTCCTCGATCATGGCGACGCGGGTCGAGAGGAGTCGCAGCCCTGCCGAGTGGCGGTACGACGTGTAGTGCAGCGCCTTCAAGACGGCGCTCAGGTGATGCCGGTGAAGCTGTGGCAGCTTGGACATGTAATCATCGAAGCTCCTTCTTCCCTCCTTTGCAGCCGTGCTGTCAGGAAGTGCGTTACGAATCGCTTTGTCTGTATATTCCTGCGGAAGCGGCGATATGGTGGGAGTGTCGGACGGCGCCGCAAGCCGCTCTGGCGCACTCCACGCGACAGTCGTGCGCACAAGCTCGTTTAGCAGTCGCCGCGGCGCCCAGGTGATGTGCCTGATGGCTTTAGGCAGCTCGAACAACAGAAAGGCCACTGCGTTTTGCTCCTCAAGCAAGAACGCCTGCAGTTCGTCGACGGAGACGTGCGGGACGTCGTTGGACCGCACCGAATGCGCTTCCTCAGCGAACATTTCTTCAACACCCGGTGGTGAAGATGAAGGGGTCACGTCACCATCCCCATCTCGCTCCTTCCGGACTGGCACGTACAACGAAGCGTAGCAGTGGCGCTGCGTCACGGAGTCGTGCAGCACCTTGCACAGCCGTGGCGATGCCGCCTGCAGGAACTGCCGTGCCGTCGCTTGTGAGCTTATAAGGCGCACGGCTTTAACGCACCGCGCGAGGTCCAGGACGGACATGTCTGCCACCGCGTTCTGCATCACCGCGGCGAGTTTGCCTGACATCTCCGCGTCCAGCGCTTTCTCATGCGCGAGAAACTCTAGCACCAGTCGCGCCTCTGTCGCTGTGAAATCGCCGGCTAGCTGCTTCAGCCGAGGGAGGAGGATCTGCACCACTTCGGCCGTCTGCGGATGCTGCAGATGTGCTAGCACCTGCGTGAATTGAAACATCGCCACGCTGTCCAGTAGGAACGTGTGGCGAGTGACGTGGTTGAGGAGGTTGAAGGTCAGCGGGGACGTGATCGCGTTAAAGTACGAGCACGACCGCAGCGCCGCAAAGGTGTAGGTGAAATGCGGATCCTCCTTGGTGGACTGGAGCGGCAGCGTGTGCAACAACCCAAGACCTTTTTGCCGCAATTGCGGGTCGAAGGTGCGGCGATGCTCCTGAATGAGATCTTGAAGCTCCTTGAGGCGTGCCTTGGCCATCGTGCCAGCGGACGTCGGCGCACGCTCCTCGTAACGCTGGTAGACCTCCGTGAGGGTTTGCCGGTGCACGCGGGCACGCAGGCGCGCCGTGAACTCCCGCGCATATACCGCATACGGAGTCGACATCGCTTTTTTTTTTTTTTTTTGGAGGGGTTCCCTTCTCTGAGTCAAGCTTTTGAAGAATTAAAGAGCAAGTATTAGTGTGGATACTGTGGGTTTTTTTTTTTTGCTTCTTTTAGGCACGGAAGCTAAGACAATGACAAATACAGAGTCTCTGTCCCGTACTACCTCGAAAAGTGAACAATTCTGCCTCTACCTCCAGCTCACGCAGCTTTGTTGAGCTGGGTGCTCCGTATAACTGATAAAGATGGTTTGTGTGAGGGAGGTCAGGAGAAGCGGGTATATGAGGTATCATACAATGAAGAGAAGGAGAAAAAAAAAAAGGGACAGTGCAATCAAGAGGGGACGGAAAGTGTGAGGAGAAAGCATCCAATTGATGAAGTGCGAGAAGGGCAAGGAGAAAACATATTGTTTATTGAAAAATGAACACGTCTCTTGGCCACCTTGCATGTTCTCTGAACTGGATTGTGGACAATCAACAATTTATCGTCTACGAGAGAGAGACTATTTAGCGCCACCTTGACACCTGCGCATTCCATCCTCTTTTGGCTAAGAGAAGAGAGGAGAGGCGAATTTCAGCGACAAAAGCAACACCACATTTTTCGCCTCCACCGAAGATAGCCAATTCACTGTACGTTTTTTTTTTTGTTGTTCTTTTGGGGTTCGTTTGAGAGTACGTGACGAACGTTTTTCGTCAACGAAGAAGACGTGCCAGCCTAATGGGTGATGCATCGAAGCAACAAAAGCGCGGTGTTGGAATGTTTGACTACTAGCTTGAAAGAGGCGTCACCACAATGGAAAAAAAATTGCCTCCACAATAGGCTATTGTGCGAATACTAAAGAGCTAAAAGAGAGAGGAGAAAAAAAGTTGCGCGCAATCAAAAAAGATAAGCAGGAGGCGCAACTAACCATTTCAAGGGAGGAAACCACTCACAAAAAAAAAACGTCACAGTACAACACACCTGCACAGCTCAACGCAAAGCAAACAAAAAACCAATTGAATAGATACGCTACGTGCTATCTCCTTCTACGGCATCAGCTTGCAGCCGACGTTCCTAGGGTACATGCGCGGCTTCTGGCCCGGATCATCCACACCCTCCGGCGTCTTCTGACCAATGTCGGCTGGCGGCGCCACCTCTAACTTGGCCGTAAAGCTCTCCGTGTAGCCAAACGACGTGATGGCTGGCTGGTTGACGAGGTCACCGCCGTCGTCGGTGCGTGGGCGATCGATGATGGCGTGGTTCATGCCGTACGTGATGCACGCCTCCATGATCTCCTCACACTCCTCCTCCGTCGCACCGGCAAGGCGGATCATGCGCTGGTCGGTCGGGGTGTAGTTGACGTACATGTGCGGCTCGCCAAAGGAGAGCTCCTGCACCGTGAAGGTGCAGAACGGGTTGAGCAGCTGCAGCTCGGGCAGGTTGTTGCGCCACCAGTTGCGCACGCCAAAGCAGTTGGGGTCCTTCGGGTTGAGCCAGACAGTGAGGGAGCCCACGCAGGGCGTAAAACGAGCTCTCCAGGACATGGTGGACTACGGTATGGAAAAACAAGAAAGTAAAGTAAAAAGAGGAACAGCTACACGCTACTACTAAAATACGCAGGCTACTATGACGAATCTGAGTGGCAATGAGAAAACAAGGGTAAAAGGAGAGGGGTGCAAAGCGAAAGACGATAAAGTACTACAACACCAGAGCATTACCCTATTTTTGAAAAAGAGAGTTTCTGCTTTTCGAGATGTAGGATCCTCCTTGGCAATCAACCGCATATTTTCTATGAAAAAAAAATGCACTAGCTTCAGCTCTTGGTGAATTTGTTTTCCCTTTTTTTTTTCTGGTTGCTTTGCCAAAGTGTAGCAAGGCAACACACACGCACACATCTGAGCAAATCTTGCTTTATTTTTTTCCTTTCTATTGTTTTTTTTTGTTTGTAAAGCCGTTTTATGAGTCATCTATACTCAAACTTTCCGGCGACGAGAAATGCGGTAAAGCCTTCCTAGTATACATTTAATGTTCTGAGAAAAAAAAAACACTTTGTACATAAATTGCGAACACCAAGGAGAAAAAAGGTGCGCTAAACTAAGAGTATGGGAATGCTGTGTGCACCATCAGAGACACGAAGGAAACCTTCATTTGGAAACGCGAGCCTGGCGCTCCTTTACAAACAAGGTCTTGCCACAACTTGAGCTTTTCTTTCCTTCTTTCTTTCTTAAGTCTGATGCGGTGCCGCCGCTGCCCACATCGAAAGTGCGGCATCCAGTGCGTCCTGCGCCGCGTCCATTTCGGGCCACTCCGCACGGTTCGCCTCGCGGTGACATCGCACCCCGCACACGCGCAGCCGCAGACCCGCGCAGTGCAGCTCCGGCGCGTGGATCACCGTCGTGCCCATCGACGGCAGGGCCGACGACGACACGTTCGCCGAGGCGCCGGTGGAAGATGCGGCATTGGAGGCACCGGAGCGATGCGCACCGCCGGCCGCGCGCTTGCCCGATCCGTCCGGGCTGGCCGCTGTGGAGGTGCGCGGGGTCGACAGCCCCGACGCGAGCCCCGGCTGCTCCCGCACCTCCACCATCGCCAGCATCTCCATCACGTCCGTCGGCTCCCGCAGCCGCAGCAGCCGCGCCGCCTCGCGCGCGCCGGCCACCGTGACGTGGCGGTTCTCCTCCATGTTGAGCACCTCCAAGACGGTGTTGCCCGGAATGCGAATGGCCGCGTCGTTGTCGGCGATGTGGCGCACACGCACGCAGTCCCTATCGAAGCTGAGACGGTGCCGATTGGCCGCCCGTGCGGCAGAGGTGGAGAGGAGTGACAGGTTCGTCGCCGCAGCCGCGGCACCGCCGTTGGAGGAGCTGATGATGGACTCCGACTTGGCCGTCTTGCTCTTCACGGGAGGCGTGCGCTTCGGGTTGCCCGCCGCCGTCGGGCTTGGCTGGGCGTCACGCGCCGGTGGTGCGGGGAAGGACGAGGGCAGCTGCGGCGGCGACCGCGGCGTACCACACACCCCAGCAGCGTCAACGAGGTTGACAACGGACCCCGTTGGCGAAACCAGCGCCTGCGGCTGTTGTTGCTGTTGCTGCTGCTGCTGCTGCTGCTGCACGTACCACCAGTGCGCATAGAGGTCCTCGTAGCTCGGGATCTCCGCCAGTGCGAGAGGCTGGCTCGCGGCCTTCTGCTCCTCGTCGGAGGCACCACGCCGAGTGAGGTAGGCTCGCCTGGCTGCCGTGATCTCCTCCGGGTTAGTCACCTGCTGCATGAGAAACGCCCGAATCAGCTCCAGCAGGCCGGCGTCACCGAGCAGGTTGTTGCCGACGTCCAGCACCTTCAGCACGTAGTTGGACCGCAGCATGCGCGCCAGAGCTGCCGCGCCGGCATCGGTGATTTCGTTGCCCCAGAGATTTAGCGAGGTGAGCCGCGACTGCGGGTTGTCGGTGAGCACCTGAGCAAGCCGCCCCACCGTGGCGTCGTCGATGCGGTTGCCGCGCAGACTCAGGCTGTGAATGCCGGTGAACAAGATCCCATCCCACGTCTTGGGCACGGCGATGCGGTGCTGCTGGTCAAAGGCGCGCAGCAAGTCGCGTTGTGCCTGCAGCTGCTGCGCCTTCTTGCCGTCCGCCTTGCCCTTCTTCTCCTTCTCGTCCTGCAGCTGCAGCTCCAGAGGCGTGGGCTGCTGATCCAGGCCGCAGTACTGGGTGGGGTACAGATACAGCACCGGGTTGCTGCTCTCGTCCTCCGCCGTGGCGCCAGCAAGAGACTCGCTGGCGTCCGCGAGAATGCCACGCGCCGCTGCGTCCACCCCGGCAGCCCCGGCAGCGTCGACGTTGCTGATCTGCGAGAGCCGCGACGACATCACCGCCGCCGCCGAAGCGGCCGCCTGCACCTTACTCACACTGTCGCTCAACTTCGCGGAGGTGCTGCTGCGGTGCTGCTCCGCGTCAAACACGGAGGTGGCGGCGTTCACGGCCGTGCCAGGGTACGCCGTCGTGCTGGCCTGCGGCGGCACCGTAGCTGCGCTGGCGTTGAAGTAGCGGTCCTGCGAGATGGCCGACGAGACGGAGGCGCGGTGCACCGCCGCGTCATTTGGCGACATCAGCGGGCTCGTGAGAAAGTCGTGTGCGCCTGTGAGGGAGACGGCGAGGGGGTGGAGGGTCGGGTCCAGCACGAAGCCAGCCTCGGCGACGTCCCTGCCAGAGAGGAGAAAGCGGCGGTGTCGTGCGAGCTCATGAAACGGGACGTTGAAGTCCACCGCCACCGTGACGACGCGCGGGCTGCGGTAGACGGCCTCGACCAGCTTCATGTAGCCTTGCACGCTGAGCCCGCACCCGACCAGCTCGATGGAGAGCAGCGAGGGGCAGTGGGGGATGGCGCGGCAGAGGGGCGTCATGTCGCGCTGGTTCAGGCAGAAGACGGGGTAGTGCAGACTAATGGACGTCAACGTCACCTCGCGAGGCCCAGACGAGGCAGCAGCGGTCAAATCGCTGACGGAGTTTGCGACACCCGCAGCAGCAGAGGCGGCATCTGCTGCGCTCTTCAACGAGCTTTTCCGTCGTCCACTCGCCTTGTCTTTGGGAGCGGCGCGGCTCGGCTTACGTGCCGCCTTCGCCGCAGCAGCACCACCCGCCCCGTCTCGACCATCCTCCAAATCCGTCTGCGCGCTGGCGTTGTTGTTGTTGTGAGTGTTGGCGCCGTCCGAATCGACCACGAATTTGGGCAGTTCGACGGTGCGCGTGTGGATGGCGCTGTACACTTCCTCCCGCTCCGTCACCCGCAGCGTCTCGCAGTACGCGCCGTAGTCCTTCAGCAAATCCCCGCACGGCTCAAAAAGCATATTCTGTCTCGCTCAGAAAAGGTAAATTGGATACGAAGACGAATATGGAGAAAAAGAGAGAAGAGCCTAGGAGAAAAAAAAAAGAAAATTCCTGCTCTTGAAACGAAGCATGCAAAAACGATTTATAGTGAGACAAAAGATGGCAATGAAGGTGAGAAATAAACGAGAGGTGAAAGGAGGATTGTGGATAACATATATCAAGGTAGAGTGCAGGAAGTGCACAGATTTTTTTTTCATTGTTGCTTCAATGCGAGTTTATCCGCCTGCAATGCACAGAACAGAAACGCAGACAAAGCATCACAATCGTCACCTTTTTTCTTGCGGTTCAGTGACGCATCAGAAGCACCCAATCGGCCGCTTTAGGACGGACGAGAAGATTAAGCGCGCAGCAGCAGCAGCACGAGTACACGTACAAACTCTCGGATGGGGAAAATGGCTTTGCTTTATACACACGTTCAACAGCGCGGCATCCACGCTTTGCATTTCAACTCAACCTTGCAACATTTTTTTTCTTTTAAAGCTTTCATTACAAATGTTTAGGTGATCGGTACATCAAGGTGAAAAAAGAAGGTATTATTTACATGACACGCACACTGCTACAGAAAAAAAAAGGATCACGAGCAAATAATAATAAAAAAGACGCCAAACTAGCGAGCATTCAGTACATCATTCAATAATGTTGTAATCAAGGTGAAAACAAACGCAACAAAAATGAGATTCAAAACAAAACAAACTAATCGAAGCACCCAAAGGAACAGAAAAAATAAAGCAGCTTTGCTCACTCAACAGTGAAGCAAATAGTAGCAACAATTTTAAAAGGTAACACACTGCTAGCGCCAGCACTGTTCTCTGCCCAGTCAACCCTACAATACAATGCCCGCGGCTTAGAGCTCTTCCTCCGACTCCTCCACGGGCACCACAACAGCAGTGCTTGTGACTTCGCCCTCGTGAAGTTCGCGAAACGGATCGGTGCGATTCACAGCCTCCTCAGTCAACACGTCACCATGATCACCGAAAGGAGACTCCTGCGGCTCCTCGTAGCCTTCCGCGTCCGTCTCCGCCTGGAGAGTCATGAGATAGAGGTCGCGGCGGACAATGGCCATGGCGGCCTGCTTTCGCGCGCGGTGCCCACGGTAGACAGACTGGATGGCCAGCGCTGCGTTGTGCAGCAGGTCCTCCACGGCCATCTGCTCCTCCAGGTGATTCTGGAGCGTCGCACGCCGCGCGCTCAGCTCCTGACGCGCCTGCGCACTCTTGAAGCAGTTTTGAATCTTTCGCGCAGCTTCTGACTTGGCTGCCGCAATGTCGTCGTCTTTTTGTTCAGACATTGAGCGGCCAGCGCTGCTGCTACGGCAAGGGGACCTTGCCTCGTCTGCCTCTGCAGCCTCCTGCTCCGCACGGGCGTCGTTGTAGTCGCTCACCGCACTCGCACGCGCCTTCACGAAGTTGCGGGCACCGGCGGAGCGCATGAACGCCGTCACCACACGCGCACTTGCGTCCTCGTGGGCCGCCTCCTCCTCCTTGGCGCGCTGATCCAGGTAGGCGTCGCGGGAGCTCTGGCGCTGCGCACGCTGCTGCTTCGCCTTGACGATGCGGGCAAAGCCATCCAGAATGCCGGCGGCGTAGATCTTCCGCTCCGCCTTGTAGATGTTGCGGATACCGTCGGTGTCGAGGAAGGAGGAGGAGATCTCTGCGCTCCGCAAAAACTTTGCCTCTGGCTCCTTCTCCGGCACATCAGCCGTGTCGTCGCTCTGTTGGCTCAGGTAGGCGTCCCGGCTGGCCTGTCGGCGCCGCAGCTCCTTCCTGTCCTGCACACTTTGCGCAAAGCCGCGCAGGCACTCTCGCGCCTCGGCACTCGTGGGACGGCGCTGCTCCCGCTTCGGCGGTGGTTGCTGCTGTGGTGTCGACGAACCTGAAGAAGAGGCGTCCTCGTCGCTCGAGCTGTACGCGCCATCTCTCTCCAGCAGAGACGGTGTCAACTCGCCAAAGTGGACCTTCCGAGTGTTTTGTTGCGATTGCTTATCCGCATCGTCGTGAAGCAACGGGGCAACGGCGGCGGTAATACGGTCCAGCTCCGCGCGCTCCGTCGCGATCTGCTGCGCAGTCAGTGGCCGCTTCAGCTCCGACGTCGACAGCTCGCGAGGGCTGTCCGCATGTGCGCTCAGCTCCGCGTCGGACGGCTCCGACAGCTCGCCCGCCTCTGCAGCCTCCTGCTCCGCACGGGAGTCGTTGTAGTCGCTCACCGCACTCGCACGCGCCTTCACGAAGTTGCGGGCACCGGCGGAGCGCATGAACGCCGTCACCACACGTGCACTTGCGTCCTTGTGGGCTGCCTCCTCCTCCTTGGCGCGCTGGTCCAGGTAGGCGTCGCGGGAGCTCTGGCGCTGCGCACGCTGCTGCTTCGCCTTGACGATGCGGGCAAAGCCATCCAGCGCTTCGTTGGGTTTCTTGGCTTCTGACGTAGCAGCAGAAACTGCATCATCTGGCTTCGATGGCGCCGGCGACGCAACGCTGATGGGTTTTCGCTGGAAGGTTCCCATGTTCGGGTGAAGTGCCCTGACAGCGCTCAAACGGTCGCTGACCAGCACGGGTCCCTCGTGTCTCTCTAGATCTTGCTGTGCGGACAAGTACTCATCGCGAACGCGCTGCAGCGCTGCGTAGTGGTTGCGTGCCCGGTAGCCCGAGTAGTACTGCTCAATCGTGCGAGCCGCCCCGCGCTCCTGCTCCAGTCGCTGCTGACGGTAGATGTTCTGCGCGTGTGCCTCCGCCCTCTCCGCCTCTGCACGCGCGGTGTCCCGCTTCGCTGAGGCCGCCACATCGGAGGTGGTGCGCTTCTGCAGTCGCACCCGCTCCCGTGTGAAGGGGAGAAGATCCTTCTCTGCCTCTGCGGCAGCGATGCGCTCCTGCTTGTATGCGAACATGGCCTGGTGCAGCGCCTCTTGCTCCTCGCGACGTTGCTTGTTTGCCTTCTCCTCCGCCTGCCAGACGGCGCGCTGCTGAGCAAGCAAGTCCGCCTCCGTGGCGGACGTGGGCCGCTCCGCCGGCGTCTCCACCACGCCGCTGTTCAGCTCCTCGGTGTGCTCTCTGGCAGCAAGGCGGTCCAGCTCCGCGCGCTCCGTCGCGATCTGCTGCGCAGTCAGTGGCCGCTTCAGCTCCGACGTCGACAGCTCGCGAGGGCTGTTCGCATGTGCGCTCAGCTCCGCGTCAGACGGCTCCGACAGCTCGCCCGCCTCTGCAGCCTCCTGCTCCGCACGGGCGTCGTTGTAGTCGCTCACCGCACTCGCACGCGCCTTCACGGAGTTGCGGGCACCGGCGGAGCGCATGAACGCCGTCACCACACGCGCACTCGCGTCCTCGTGGGCCGCCTCCTCCTCCTTGGCGCGCTGGTCCAGGTAGGCGTCGCGGGAGCTCTGGCGCTGCGCACGCTGCTGCTTCGCCTTGACGATGCGGGCAAAGCCATCCAGTGCGGGCATCGCCGCCTGCCGCAGCGCCTGCCGCTCGGCCACCTCTGCCGCCACGTTCTGCGTAGCGATCTCGCAGTGGTGCTGCAGCAGGCGGCGCTCTCGTTGCTCCGCCAGCACAAGGGCGGCTCGAGCGTCGCCCTCTGCACCACCCAACACCGTCGCGAGCTGTTGAAGGCGCTGATGCGCGTTGAGGGCCGCCACGGCATCGCGCTGCTCCAGCTCGCGCAGCTGCCGCTCGTAGCGCTCTGCCTCGCTCTGCAAGGCGCCCAGCTCGCTCCCAATGGATCGGCGGGCGGCGTACCCGCGACCCACTCGCTGCAACGTTACTGCCTGCCTCTCCACCTGCCCGCGCACCAGCGCCGCATCCCGCGCCGCCTTCTTCTCCGCGTACAGGCGGCGCGCGGCGTGGCTGCGGTAGGCGCACTGGATTCGCTGCGCAGCGCGGCCCTCGCGGCTCCGCGTGTTGATCTCGTTGGCCGCCTGCAGGCGTGCCGCGGTGAGCTGCGGAAGCGCGTCGTTCTTGGCGATGATCATACGGCCGAAGGACTGTAGTTTGACGGCGGCCTGGCGCCGCCGCTCGTACTCCTGCCGCGCCGCCCGCAGCTGCGACGAGCGGGAGAAGGCGTTGCGGTACAGCTTGCGCGCCTGCGACCCCCGCCACACGGACTGGATGCTGACCGCCGCCCTCACCCGCCGCTGCGCGTCCTCAGCTGCGCGGGCCATCATGCGGTTGCGCAGGTCCGTCTCAAAGGCCTTCCGCTGCGAGTAGGCGCGCCACTGCCCCTGGATGCGGGTGGCGGCGTACTGCTGCTGCTCCTGTTCCTGCATCGCCGCCTCCTGGGCCGCCTTCTCGGCCAGCAGGGCGGCGTGCTGGCGTCGTGCACGCATGCTGCGGTACCACCGCTGAATTTGCGCCGCCGCAATGGGGCTGTCGTGGGCGTACTGTCGCAGCTTCGCGTACCGCCGCCGCGCCAGCCAGCCGCGAGCAATGCGCTGCAGCTTTGTGGCCGCGCTGTGCTGCGCGCTGCGTCGCCCGCCCGCGTAGTGCGCCGTCTGCCCGGACGAGAAGGGGTAGCGGCGATGTCTGCGGTGGTTGCGGTAGGCGTGCTGGATGTGTCGGGCAGCGATGTTGCGGCGCAGCTCGGCAAGTCGAGCGTCGCGTGCGCGTTGGGCTCGCAGCTCGTCGGCGTGCTTGCGTGCGAGGTGGCCGCGGTAGTGGCGCTGGATGGTCGTGGCGTGCGCGTACTTCTGCTCCAACTCCTCCTCGTCCTGCAGGAGCACGTCGAGGCGGTTTTGCAAAAACAGGAGCGGGTTGTCGTCGAGGGTGGGCGCTGCCGGAACCAGGTGCTGCGAGGTCGAGGCCCGGGCCGTGGTGTCACGCGAGGGCCGCGGCGGCGCCTTCGACGTTGACGACTCGCTCTCCGCCTCCGCCGTCTGCAGCGGCGGAAGAACGCGCGGCGGTGGCGACGGCGTCGGCACGACGCTCTTCGTTGCCCGCTCCGCCGGTCGCCGTGGCACTCGGCTAGACTTGGCCTGCGACCCTGAAGCATCCAGGGTCGACGCGGCGTGGGTGGTGCGCGTGGTGGTGGTGGGCTTCAGCGGGGAGAGGCGGCTGCCGCTCTTCGGCTTCTTGACGCTGCCGTTCTGCTCAGACAGGCGGCGCTGCGACGCGGCGGGGCGGCTGGACGAGCTCTCCGCCGCTCGCGCAGGGGAGAACCGTCGCGACGAGCCCGCCGGCTTCTGCGATGGCGGGGACGGGGTGTACGTGCTCGACTCGCCGCTGCGGCCGCTGCGCACGCTCGACTTGGGTGACGGACGCGCTGCGGCGGGTGGGCTGGGACGGTGCACAGCCCTCTCGGGGCTCGGCTCACGCGGCGCGTACCGCGGTGCAGCGGGGCGGCTCGGGAAGGCGGCCACCTTCGGCCGCTGACTCGGCGCGTGCGGCCGGCGCTGCGGCGCGTTGGCCGTCAGCAGAAACGGGTGGGGAAAGATCTCCGCCGCGTCTGCTGGCGGGGGGCTCGTGGCCGCGTGCGCGTGCCCGCCCTGCTGCGGTGGCTGCTGCTGCTGCACGGGGGAGGTGGTGCGACCGCTCGGATGGCCGACGAGGCTGCGCTGGCGCGGATTGGAGGCGGCAGCCCCGCGTGGGTTGGCGAAGCGGCCGTTTGGCGGCGGCGGGGTGGGCCGTCGTGAACGCTCGAAGCGCTGCCAGCTCTGCTGGATGGACTGTGCGGTGGGGCTGTCCTTGCCCAGCGTGGCGCAGGCAACGCGGTGGGCCTGCTCGTACTCCTCCATGCACCGCTGCGGGTCGACCGGCTCCAACGCCATGGCGAGGTTGTGGTGCGCCACCGCCAGCAGCGACGGATCCTCCGGCGTCTGCGAGAGCAGCGCGATGGAGCGCTCCGCCATGCGCACCGCCTCGTCGTTGAGGCGCAGCTGGATGAGGATGGCGCTCATGTTCATGTACGCGACGGGCGACTCCACCCCGGTCATCTCCATAGAGGCTTTCATGTAGTTGAGCGCCTCCGAGAAGTGCCCGCGGCGCCGCTCCATGCAGCCGAGGTTGTTGAGCGTCACACCACGCAGGTGCCGGCGGCGCTCCTCCGCCTCGCAGAGCGGGTAGGCCTCCTCCTCCGTTAGCTGCATCGCGTAGTCGAAGAGCGGCGTCGCGGCGTCAAAGGCGTCCTTTTTGAAGCTCTCCACGCCGCACGCGTTGCAGCACACCACGAGACGCTCCGCCGCGTCGTAGAGGTCGCTGCACTGCGCCTGATACTCTCGCAGGACGTCGTCCTTCGTCATGGGCCCGAGCGTCATGGTGGACATGCGGTGCGAGGCGTTGGCGGCGGCGACGGCGTACGCTGCAGACTCCGGCGCGTTGGTCCACTTCTCGCGCAGCTGGTTCACCACGTGGCAGCGAATCTGCAGAGCCCGCTCCATCAGCTGAATGCTTCGCCCGCCGTCACCGTCGCGCTCCGCCTGGAGAGCCTGCACCTCGAGAATCTCCGCCTCGCTCGTGGTCTCCCGCCCATCCAACTCGCCTTGCGTGGGGGGCGGGTTCGCCAGCGAGTATCGGTGCGCCGTCGACGTCATGGAAGACTACAAAGACAAATGAAAATAAAATTAAGGAGGAAAAGACAAAAGCACTTCTTTACCAGCCAGCGCTGGTACAGCCGAAATAAATTGGTGTGTGTGTGTGTGAAATAGTTTCAAATTAAAAATAATAATTGTACATAGAATTTCTTCAAGAGGCGTGAAGAAATAAGAAATGAAAGCAAGATCTCTCGCAGGTATGTTTCAAGAAAGTGTCGAGGTCGCGTGTCAGCAATTGAGCACGACACTAATTCGAAAAGAAGAAAACAATTTAAAAATAAAACTTTTTTTCGACCTCGCTACGTGCATGCGGAAATGAAGAAGAATACGAGCCGTATAATAATGATGAGAGAAGGTTGGGGAGGCATCAAGACAAAGTTGATAGATAGAGGGAAAAAAAAGTCGTTGTACATCTAATTTAGCTTACGGTTGTCGCGATAAACTACAGCACTTTATATGATGCTGGTCATGTAGCCTTGACGTGTAAAGTTAGTGACAGGGAAGCGAGAGAAAATGTAAACTCGCCCACGTTTTACAAGAGCATTCAGCGCGCTGACCACCAACGTACCGGAAAAAAAGAAGAGAAAGGCACCTGTAACGTTGCAACAGGTGTGTCTTCGTTGAAAAATAGAAAGGATGGTTGATTGCTGTGTGCTGATGCTCAATCCTTTACAACACTCGTAGCGCATGTGTCATGTCGACTACAAAACAAATATATATAGTTTGGCAATTCGTCAGAACAGAAAGGAAAAAAAAGCTTTAATAGTGCGAGAATATGGAGGCGGTAAGGAGCAACAAAAAAGAGCTTCGACTTTGTTTTTTCACCTCTTTCTCTTTCAGTGCTGTCCACTCGCTGCCGCTGTGTCGTCCTGGAGCTTGCGGGTCACGTCCTTGTGCGTGAAGGTGCGCTCCCCGCTCTGGAACTCAGACACTGTGGCGTACGACTCACCCGCCGCGCCCGCCGCCTCCCTGGGCTTCAGCACCCACTTCTGGGTCAGCAGCCCCTCCACGCCAACTGGTCCGCGAGCGTGAATGCGTGCCGTGCTGATGCCCACCTCCGCCCCGAGACCGAAGCGGAAGCCGTCGGCAAACCGTGTGGAGCAGTTGTGGAAGACGCACGCGCTCTCCACGCGCCGCTGGAACTCCGCCGCGGCCGCCGCGTCGGTGGTGAGGATTGTGTCGGTGTGGTGCGAGCCGTTGGCGTTGATGTGCGTAATGGCAGCCTCCAGCGAGTCCACCACCTCCACCGCCATGTGCGCGTCGCCGTACTCGACATGGAAGGAGCTGACCGGCTGCGTGGCGAGGCCCGCCGCTATCGCACGCGGTCCACCATAGAAGACGACGCCGGCCGCCTCCATTCCACGAACCAGGTACTCGGCGGCTGTCGTGTCGTGCGCAGAGTGCGTCAGCAGATCCGCGTGTAGCAGCAGCGTTTCCGCCGCGTTGCAGGCAGCCGGGTAGTTCAGCTTCGCGTCGATGGCCACCGCCAGCGCCTTGTCAACGTCCGCGTCCTTGTGCACGTACACGTGGCAGATGCCGTCTGCGTGGCCCAGCACGGGAATGCGGGTGGAGCGCTGAATGTTCTGCACCATCGCATTGCTGCCGCGGGGGACGACGAGGTCGATGTAGCCGTCCAGCTGCAGCAAACCGTACACATCGGCGCGGTTGGTCACCAGTCCAATCACACCACGCGGCACGCGGCCGTTGGTGCTCGCTTCCACCGCGCTCACGATGACGTCGTGCAGCGCCGCGTTGGAGTGCTCGGCCTCCCGTCCGCCCTTCAGCAGCAGGCCGTTGCCGGAGCAGAGGGAGAGGGAGGCGATCTGGGGCAGGCTGTCGGGGCGGGACTCGAACACGACAAGCAGCACACCAATCGGAGCCGTCTGCTTGACCAGCAGCAGCTGATCGTCCAACTCGCGGGCTGAGAGGATCTGACCGATTGGATCAGGCATCTCGGCAAGAGTGCGGATGCCCTCCACGAGGGTGGCCAGCTTGCTCTTGGTGAGCTCGAGTCGCTTCAGCAGTGGTGCGGCGATGCTGTTCACCTTGGCCGCCTCCAAGTCCTGCTTGTTGGCATCGAGGATGCGCGCTTCATTGTCCACGAGCGCCTGCGCGACAGCACGCAGCATGACTTGACGGTCGGCGTAAGAGAGGTCGCNAAAAAAAAAAAAAAGCAGGAGCTCTGATGAAGAGGGGCAAAGTTTAAAAGTAAAGCTTTGCGCAACGTTACCCTTTTATGTGTAAAGGAAGAATGATGGATGTGGAAATGTACCTGCTGATTCACGAGGCTACAAAACAAAAACAATTTCAGGAAACTACTCGTCATTTCACCAAGAGAGCATTTCGATAGTGCGGAAGATGACGAAAAAAAAAAGAAGGTGAATTGAAAAATGAAGAGGTCAAGAGAAGAAAAGTGTTTTGCGATACAGAAGAACCAAAAGCTCGCAAGAAAGGCGTCAAAAGCGTGGTTTCACAAAATTCAGCGGCAATTTATCTGCGATTTGCAAGAGAAACATGGTGTTGCTGTTGAGCTGGCAGCCCATGACTGTCATGAGCTTGAAAGCCTAACCACAACTAATGTTGTCATTTCGTTTTATTCAACAAAGGCAAGCAAGAGTTATGACTGTTTCTAATTCTCATTATCTTTTATTTAGATTCTCATCCTTTTACTTCTCTTAATTACAAAATCAAACTTTAAAACAGAAAAAAAAAGGGGTATTGAGGTGAATAGCGCAGACAGGCGCTTTTAACACTTACAGTTTGGTTGATTCTTAAAAGGTCACTTTATTGTAAAACAGAAAGGGGGGAGGGAGAAAAGTGGGCGTGGCCTCATTGCGATACAACGACGCAACGTGCGGCAAGCTCGAGCTTTTTCGCATCGATGCGCTTTCGAGATCGCGGCAAGGGAACACGACGAACGTCAGAATCCAGCGACTCGCAAATGTGCAGGTATGCGAAAATGGCTTACTTCTTGGTCGTCTTGGCCTTGCGCT